>PVHX01012124.1:0-60789 GCA_004024805.1 Geosciurus inauris | reverse complement strand
GGCAGGCCCAGGCCTAGGTAAACAGACACCGCTCAGGCCTCCCGGGGGGCCTGGGGGCCCGCGGGCCAGGCCTTCTTTGTATTGTGTAGGGTTGGAACATCCGGACAGCTGAGTTAGCCCTTCCTGCACACCATGCACTGCCAGTCTTCTTTTTCTTTGATGAAAATTAGGAGACAATTTCAGCACGACCTATTTTTGGATCCGTTTGTGCATGGAGGATTGTCAGGCACTGGGGTGGGAGAGCTGGGAGCTGGGGTTTCTCTGGTGCATGCACACTGCGGACTCCTCCTCCTCCAGCCGTGACAGGCGCACGGTCCAGGTCCAGGTCCAGGGGCTGCTCATCCGTGCCCTCACCTGCGTGTCCCCTGTCAGCTCCCTGACAGGTGAGGCATGCTGGGCTCCCGCCTGGCAGTGGGCAGGTGCAGCAGTTGGCGAGATAGCACGTGCTCCCCCCACTGGGACTGCCCCTGGCATTGCCACCAGGGCTGTGTGACGGAGGCCGGCAGCCTGGACTGCCTTGCTCTGGAGCTGGCCGTGTGTGGCTGGGTGCAGCGGGCTGGCGCCCCGGGCCTCCAGCGCCATGCACCTTCTCGTTGTGTCCTCGCCTGGCTTTCCCAGTCCACGTCCCCTGTCCTTGCAAGGACACAGTGCTGTTGGATTTGGGACCCATCAGGCTTGGCTTTACCTCTGTAGGCTCCTTTTTCCAAAAGCACATGCTGGGGCACTGGGGCCAGAGGGTCAGCATGTGAACGCGGGAAGTGACAGGTCAGCCCCCCAGTAGCCCGTTCCACGAGGAGACCCGGGAGGTGGTCACAGTTCTGCTCAGGAGGGGCCAGCGTGGTGAGAGAGATGCAGGTGCTGGGAGGTGAGACGCCCCTAGTTCACAGACGGTGCCTCACATCCTGAACGTGATGTATTTTTATTTCACTTTGTTGCACATGAAGTAAGAGCTGGGAATCCTGCGCTGGCACCTGTTGTTTAGGATGTTTGTGGAGAGTGGAGGTTGCTTTTGGCCAGGGAGTGGGGAAGCCTGGTCACATCCCAGCAGCTTCCTCTCACCATGTGAGCTGCCACCACACGGGGTGTGAGCATGCACGGGCCTTGGCTCCTCTGGGCGTTAGACAGTGGCCTCCCCTCTTGCTGTGTTACCTGGGAAGCCGCCCTCCGTCCCGGTGCCGGTGTGGCTGAGAGCCCGCCTTCCGCACTCGGCTCCCTACGGGGTGGCCTGGGGCTAGGTACTGCCGGCCATTTGCCGTTTCCTCCTCTGGAGAGTGAGGCTACGCACACCTTCCCGCTAAGCGGGCCCTGCACCTGCTGCCTTCTGCCAGCTCCATGAGGCATTTCGCTGCCTCAGGCTGAGGCTCTCCTCCTTGAGCCAGTGGCCACTAGGGAGCCTCTGCCCACAGCTGGATCCAGCCTGGCTCAGGGAGCAGAGAGCAAACCCGTCCCATCAATGAACAAGAAGGGAGGACGCAAGCTGGGCTGAGTGCCAGGCCATCAGAGGGACGGAGCAGGAGAGGAGAGCAGACAGCTACCGGAATGCTCAGCCCCTCCTCCCTCCTGGCCGGGCCCTTCCTGGTCCTGCGGAGGTCCCGTGGCCGGCTGTGTCCGGGCAGATGGTGTGAGCGGCTCTCTGCTGCATGTCTTCCGTGGTTTCTGTAAAGGCTCAGGCAGGTGCCAGACAGGCAGGAAGCACTGTGGCTGGGGGTGCTGGGAAGAGACCCCTCTGGCCTACCCCCGCGCCTGGGGACCACTAAGCAAGAAATGACAGGGTTTTTGCAAGCGCCAATCACCTGACTGCAAATGTTTAGACCCAGTTGCATTCCCAGAAGCCGGGCCCCGTTCTCTCAGGAGAGATTTCATGGGTCAGATTCTCCTCGCACAGACTTCAGAGTATTGCAGCTCGGCAGCAATTCCTCTGAGGTCTATACTGCAGATCTTTTTTATAAGACATAGTTTTATCTTTCTTAGCAACTTTTAAAAACAAGGACAAATGGAACGTTTCCTTTACAAACTTGTTTCTTTCTGTATTTCCTCCCCTTTATCATCTCAGAATTAATCTTAGCACCAGCTCTGTGGACCATTCTTGGTACTGCAAGATGTGCAGACGCATCTCCAGCATCCTTTTGGTCACATCTGCTTTGGGTAAAGGGCATTCAGTGAACTCTGCCACTTGGGCGATGTGCTCTTGACTGCCTATGTAGTTCAGGTGGATTCAGTGCTGGGTCTAGAAGCCCCCATGTCTGATCACATGAGCAGCTGCGTGAGCTGGGGCTTGGCTCCTCCTCCAGGCCTCAGGTGGTGACCAAGCAGCAGGAGGGAGGCTGGGAGGCAGAGGACAGCCACATTCCACCAGAAGCTCCGGCGGGGAACCTCATGTTCTCAGACACGGCTCCTAAGTGGCCCCTGTAGGAGAAACACACACATCTTTTTGGGAGTCCTCTGCAGCAGGACTCTGTGGCCAGCCCCTGATCTGGGTTCCCACAGATGTCTCCTTCCTCTGGTCCTGGCAGATCCCCTGCCCAAACGGACACATCTAGTGTCCCAGGGTTGGAGTTTGGGAGGATAAAGGCGTCCTGGAAGAAGGAGCAGCAGGATTCTGGAGTTAACCTACCTGTAGCCATTTGTGCATTTAGGGCTCCTGTGCTGTGTGCAGCAGCCTGGGACGGCAGGGCCTGGGGCAGGGGTGAGGAAGAGACCGCTCTGCAGTGGGTTTGCCCTGGGCAGGACAGATAAAATGAGGCCTGTGTCCTCAGGATGTGACCTGGGCTTGGCTTCACCCTGTGACTGTGGCCAAAAGCTCGGTCCTTGTCCTTGATGCCAATCCAGTAATGAGGACATAGTTTTGAGAAAAAAAGAACAGAAGGTTATTGCTTTGCTAGCAAAGAGGCTGTGATCCTGCCCATCAGCAGGAACAGGGGCTTTTAAAGAGGTGGCTCAAAGGCTACATTCCACGTGTCCTCTGGTGGAGCTGTAATCCCCTTAATCTGGGAGACAGTCACTCTGAGGCCTTCTGGTGCCATCCCCGAAGTCTGGATTACTGCGTTCCTATGGTGGGTGAGTGTTCAAGGACAGATAACTCTGCCTAAAATGGGGAAGGAAGGTAATCTTCTTTCCTCTGAGATTAGGGAAGAGGAGGGAGAGGGGAAGAGAAAGAAACATGTCTGTTCTAAGTGTGTGGCAGAGCAGCAAAGACTGTATTCAAAGAAGGAAGTGGACGTGACCTTGGGACGCTGTGCCACGGCCTGCACCCAACTCACGGCCTCACCTCCCAGCCACGGGCCAGGGTTACGGGAAGAGCGGGGGCTGCCCAGAGCCCGCTGACCTCCCTTTCCCCACCTTTCTGAATGACCCCCAGAGCCACGTCCCCCCTACAGGGGACAGTCCCCAATCTGCTCACGCTGTGTCGCCCTGGGAATCCTGCTTGAGGGTTCTCCCCTGGTACAAGTTCGGCCAGACTTCTGTGAAGAGGGTCTTGCCACAGCAGTGCTCAGCCCTGCGTCAAACCCACCCATGCCGTTCACATTTTCATTCAGGAGTTACACCTCAGTTTGAGCAGAGCACGTCCCTTTTGTGAGCCTCTCTTCGTCTGGTGTGAAGTCTGGAGCATGTGGCTAGCTCCTCCTGCCTTCTTCTTTGTCTTCTTCTCCAAATCCTCCAGAGCTGGGGGCCTGCGGGCAGGCTGGTGGTTCAGGGCAGCTGGCCACCTGCAGTCTCTGCCTGGTTTTGGCTTGGCCAGTGTTGCCAGACCCTCTGAGCTTCCAAAGAAGCCAAGAATCTGGTTTCTGTCCAAAAATCTCATTTTCAGATGTTAGGAAGTAAGTTTTTATTATTTTAATACATATTTTTATGTTATTGATGGACCTGCATTCTATTCATTTATATGCAGTGCTGAGAATCGAACCCAGTGCCTCAACACATTCCAGGCAAGCGCTGTACCACCGAGCCACAACCCCGGCCCTGTTAGGAAGAAGTTTTTAAAAAATGCCATTTGGGTGAAGGCAATCCACCTGCAGGGAGAAGAGGCTGCTGCCAGCGAGCTCCACTTGCCTCTGCAGGAGAGACGAGAGGGAAGGCAGCCCCTGCAGGCTGTCCTGGGGGCTGTCCTGTCCCCCTTCCCTGGAATGGAGCCAGGCAGGGAAGCCCAGGGTAGAAATGACACTGATCACCCCCGGTCTCCAAGGGCCGCACAAGCAGGGCCAGGAGAGGCCTCTGTACCAAGGCCTGGGTGGGCCCTGCCACATCTGATGGTCAGAAGCACTATCCAGTGGCCCTGGAGAGAGGCCGGAAATAGAGCCTGGGAGGCCTCTATTTCCGGCCTCTTCCAGGTGGGAGGTGCCAGAGCTCCTCACCTTCCTAAGGTCAGAGTAGACCCCAGGTTTGCACCAGGTACCCAGGCACTGGTGTCAAGGAGAGTACCACCAGATAGAGGGGGGCAGCTAGGAGACCTCCCCAGATGCTGGGATGATAGACAATAGGAGAGACAGGTTCAGTGTGAGCGCCTCCCACTGCAGAGCTGGGGTGGGGAGCAGGGCATGCCTGAGCCGGTCGGGAGCCACCAAGTAATGTCACAGCAGAATGGTGACTTGAAAATTCCTCTCTAGGAATTAAGTCCAGAACCTCCCCCTTTGGGTTCTCTTTTGGATCTCAAAGTTCTTTAAGAATCTGGGGAATGTGTTACTGTTCTCTGGAAAAATTACAGATCAACATTCACAAGTGAGCACACACTCATAACCCGAGGCTGAGAGCGTGCTTGGGAGGCTGTGGGCATCCCCTGGGGGGTCCTTGCGGGACAGGCTCAGGGCACCCCCAGAGCGAGCTGCTTTCACTAGTCCAAACTCTTGTGGAGGCACAGGTCCCGTGGTGAAGCAGAAGCTGCTTGGATGGTAATTTCGGTAATTACCGAATTAACGGTCATTTCGGTTCCTGTGCTTGGCAACCATGCTGCCCATCAGATGGGGCAGAGAACTAAGTAACTAAGAATTCAGTGCATGTCTCAATGAACCCTGGTTCTGAAGCAATGTTTGCTCTCCTCACCTACATTCTTCACTGTGATTTAGAGGATCACCGGTTGTGCAGGTACGCACAGTGTCAGGCTTAGATGTCGAGTTCCTGGCAGGAGCAGTGTGCTGCCCACCAAGCCTGTGTCTGCCTGGGACTCACACAAACTGGCAGCGCAGCTGGAGCCGGCAGCGTCAGAGCAGGGACCCAGGGAGTCCGAGGGCAGACCTGACCCTGAGTCCCAGGGCACTCTCTCAGGGTCAAGGGAACTTTACCTGGGACCCAGCTGTCCCTGTGCCTGGGATGCAAAGGCTGAGCTGCTGTTCCCTACTGTGGCCTCTTCCTTTATGATGTGCGCAGATGCTTCTTCCACTCAGCTGCCTAACCCCCTCCTCCCTCCTGTCGCCGTGAGCAGGAAGCCCAGCGCCTGCGGGGTGCACGGGGCTGACACAGGTCCTTTGCATGACCTCCACATGGGCCCACAGTGCAGCAGGGAGCCCAAGAGCTGAGTCAGCAACTTCAAAATCCCACAGTCCAGTGGGACACACCCAGTGGCTTTCGGTCAGTTTTCAAGGTGGCCAAGTTAACCAGATCAGGCCTGCTCTGGCAAAGCCCCTCCGACGGGAGCTCAGAACCCCAAGATCCATCTCCCCACAGCCCTGGAGGGGCTGGGTGGTTTCCCCGAGGCCTCTCTTCCTGTATTCTTGCGTGGCCATCCTCTGTATGTGTCCTGACCCATCTTCTATGGGGACTGCAGTCAGCCTGGAGGAGGGCCCACCCTAAGGACCATCGGTTACCTCTGTGAAGGCCCTGTCCCCACACGCAGCCGGGTCCCGAGGTCCTGGACCAGGGTGCCAGCGTGTGCTGTGGGCTCTGTGGCATGATGTGGCTCTTGGGCTATTTCCTCGGCCATTGGGACATGAGGCCCTTCTGGGCATCCTGATGGTCCCTGATACTTGAGCAGGGGGAGCAGTGTGCCCTCCCCTTGCAGTGACACCAGCGGAGCTCTGTACACTGTCCAAGTCCAGGGACTGGACTCTTGGGCTCAGAACCAAGACACCCCGCAGTTAGCACGCAGCAGCAGACGTCCCAACTCCTCCCTTCACAGCCATAGGGGAGAATCCAGGCTCAGCTGAGGAGACTCCTGGTTAGCGAGGCCCTGGCCCGCCTGCCACGAGGTCAACCCTGGCTGACCAGGCCCCACACTAGCCAATGCTGGCCTGGTTTGCTGTGGATTTCCTAGATACTGGAAGTGAGTGACATTTTTGCAATTTTTGCTCAAAATATATACAAATAAATATAAACTTCTCAACAGGAAAAGCCACACCATTGGATTTGACATTTACTGAAACCTTTCTCACTCCTTCTCTGCCTTCTGTCCTTCCTTCCTAGAGAACAGGACCAGGAAGGACGTGTCTATCTGGGATCATGTCGGATCTGTCTGTATCTCTTTCTAAATCTGCTAGGAAACCATGTGTCCATGACCCCCACGGTAAGGTCACGGACACGTGGTTCTCAGACCTCACTGTGTGTGGCAATCTCCCCTGGGCCTCCCAGATCTGACTCCTGGGCCCAGCAGGTCTGCCAGGGCTCCCGGTAGGGCTGTGCATGCCTCTCCTGGACAAGGCAGCAGCAGAGCTCGCTGGCTCTCACTCCTCTGGGGAGCACCATGGCCTCTGCACACCAGCTTGCCTCTGGGCTCCTGCTGGACACACAGGGGCACCACTGCGTCAGAGCAGAGAGGAGGCTGGGTGCAGGAGGGGCTGCTGCAGGGGCCATTCGGCTGAGACGCAGGTTTGATCAGCATTGCGGTCTCACTTCACCAGGAAAGGGGCCCGGCCCTCTCTCCTGTTGTCTCCCAAACCTACTTCCTCTGGCGGGAAGAGCCGCGCCGCCTTGGTTCGTGAAGGCCCTCCCCATCCGCTGGTTGGCCTCTAGCATCTGTCGCTGCCGACGTGCTTACCAGGTCTGCACAGCCGGAAGCCCAGGAAGGTCGCTGGCCAGGCGTTGCCCCACAGTGCTCGCGGGTCCAGGGCTGCTCGAGATGTTCAGCCAGTGGGTGAAGGGGTGGGCGTGGCTGAGTGCCAAGGGAGTCCCTGCGGGGAAGTCATCAGACTGGAGGTCAGCAAGCCCACTGCACTGCAGCCCGGCAGGTCACATGGTGCCCTGAGACGCAAGGTGGGGTGGGACCCTCCTTGGAGTCCCGCCTGCCCACAGACCTTCCCCAAGGACACAGTGAAGCTCCCCGTGTCCGGGTGCGTAATGACCAGATCAGTGTGACGGCCTTCCTCTGGAGGCCAGTTTTGCCCGCGTCTTAGGAAGGACGGGCTGGAGGGTTCGGGCGTCATTTTGATGGGCGGGAATGTCGAGTGCCTCTGTGGGCTGCCCTTGGCCTGTCAGAGGGCGCCTGGGAGGGATCTGTTCTTGCTGTGCTTGCTGGAGCTCTGCAGTCACAGTTTTTTCTGTGATTTTGTGGCAGAAAGGAAGTCAGCATCGATTAAGGGTTAGGGATTTAAACTCACGTTCACCTCCGGCTTTTACCACCCTGCCATTGCTCATCTCCTCAAGGTTCGTTGGTTTTACTTTGTGTTATCAAGACGCAGTGTGACAGCGATAGCCGTCGGTGAGGTCACTGAGCAAGTGCACGACACCTGCCTGGGCGCATGGCCTGGCGGCCCTGTGCGCTGCCCCGAGACCTGTCTGCACAGTGAGCGGCCACCGTGAACAAGGACCTCAGAGCCTCTTTCCTCCAGGAAATGAGCCGAAGCCCCTCTGTGGGGCGTCAGGCTGAGCCCAGACCTCCTCGGTGCAGGTCCGTGTTTCTCAGGTAACAGATAACAGTCAGAGGAGGAGTCTGGACAGCACGGTGGACCGAAAGTGCTGGAGGCCCCGACATGGCGACAGGCCCAGGACTGCCCCGCCCTGCAGACCCAGCAGCCACTGCCCCTGGTCAGAGCGACCCGGTGCCGCCGGCTGCTCCACAGTCAGCTCTCCTGAGCTGCAGCTGCTCTAGAGAGGGGCTGGCTCCGGGCAGCCTCCCCACCTGGCACACACACAGCCACCAGCTAGCAGGGCTGCCCAGCCTCAGGACCTGGAGTCACCAACTCCAATGACCCCCAAATTGGGGCCTTCCTTCCTGTGGCCGCTGCCAGCACCCTGAGCATGGATGCTGTGCCCAGTGCCCCAAGAGCTTCATCTCCATCTGCTGCTCCCAGCACAGCCGCCCAGCTCTGTGGCCACACGCATCATCTCTTGTTTGAAAAATGGAGACACAGAGAGCTGAGCCGTGGCCAGGATGCAGAGCCAGGCCGTCAGTGAGGCTCCAGCGCCCACAACTCCGACCCTGTTGCTCATCATTCGCACCCCAGCCAGCCTCACCCAAGCTCCAGAGGGCTCTGCCTCCCCACCCTCTCCTTAGCATCCACCCTGCCCATCACTAACCAGATCCCTGCCGGTCCTCGTGCCGTAGAGATGGGAAAACAGTCCAGGAGCTGGTCTGGTCAGGGAGGGCCCTGGCTGGAGGGTGGGGTCAGGAGAACCTTGGCCACGGTATGGAGGACGTGGCCTCAGCTACGTGTAGGGACCCTGCCGCAGCTCCTTGAGGCATGACTGCTGACCTCTGGGCGCCTTCCCTTCGTGGCCAAGGGTGCAGAGCTTCTTGCCCACCGGCCACGTGTCCCTGGGCAGAGGTAGCCTTCGCTTCTTCCTATCTTTCTTCTTTAAGTCCCTCCGGGGACTGGCCAAGTGGCTCGTTCTAGCAGCATCTCAATAAATCCTTTCAAACGAATATGTGCCAACTCTGTACGGGGTGTTCAAGAATGGGGTCAGCGTCGGTGCTGCCGGCCAGTGTGGTGGGCACTGCACATGCAGCTGGTGGCCGAGCTGCTCCCGGGCCTCACTGCCCGTCAGCACAGCAGCCTCTCTTCAGAAATCATGAAACGAAATCCAAGTTACCACAGAAACATTTCAAGCACCATACCTGAGCCGAACCTACCCCACTGCTGGAAAAGCACAGCTCGGGCAGAATCTCACCCTGCGGATGTAAAGGACAGTCTGCACAGACACAGCACTGACGAGCCGCCGGGCAGCCGGCAGGCCCTGCCCAGGTTGCCCCTTACAAAGTGAGGACCCGGGAAGCACCCAGGAAGGACCAGGGTGATGCCATGACAAGCATCTGCCGCCTGTCTGTGCGCCTCAGGAGGGGGCCCAAGCCCTACCAGAAGCTCTCTTTCCCTGTCCCTCTGAGCAGACAGCTGCTGGCTATTGAATGGGACATCTAGGATAAAGGTGACATTGGATTCCTACGCAGCATCTGAACTTAGATCCCAGGGGACAGACGGTTATAGCTGGGGAGGGAAAGCCACAGGGGCCTGGAGGAGGCTGAGCCACTGTGTCATTTCAGCTCCTCGGGGCGTCCAGAGATGATCCCAAGACAAGGAGGGACTCTTGTATTTGACCTGATAAAACACTAAGGAAATCCTTTTTCACCAAAATCATACTCCAGAGAAATCACAAATGGAGACACCAGTGTATTGAGGCAGAGTTAATCCTCTTTTCCAATCTGAAAAAAGGTTAATCTGTTCAAAAGCTTTAACAGACACTGTATAAAGGTGGACAAGAGGACAAAGCGGTAGCTCTCCAGGATCCACAGAAAATAAACACACCCGGTCGAAGCTTCAGACAGATGAGCAGCTGCACCTCCAGTTCCTGGTGCACGTTAAAGCGAGCTCCTTGTCCTCCAGTCAGAGCGGCCAAGACTCTGAGCCAACACCAGCTAGGATGGGGAACAAGCCCTCGCGTTTAACGCTCATGTGCTGGACGTGTCTGCAGCTCAGTTTGACAATTTAAAGTGAGTGTGGCTCTTTTCAAAGTGCAGATGACTTGACAGAGTCATGCTTCATAATGACTGGCTCGCTCTAATTGCCTAACACCTCTGTCTCCACCCAGGGAGCTCAGAGCTGGGCGCTGCCTCCCCGCCTCCCTTACCCGGTCCTGGTCTGCCCCTTGGTGCTCTGTGTCTGCACGTCTGGCATGCTGAGATCCTGTGTGGGCGAGACATGCAGCACTGTCCTGATCTGCCTAGCACACGGCCTCCAGGCCCACCCACGTGGCCGCACCTGGCAGGATTCCCTTCTTTAATAACTGAGTCGTACCCCTTGTAGAAATACAAGTCTTCAGAGGAGACTCACTGCTGCAGACTTCAGGAGATATGAGACACGAGTTTGTTTTCACCAGAGCCCAGCATCTAGAGCACAGGAAGCTTTTTACACATTTATTGAGTTTGGGGACAATCAGCAAACATGCATATATATGTGTGCAGAAATAGGTGTCACTTATTTTCACAGCAGAAAGAAATCGGAAACCATACTGAATGTGCCGTGGAAGAGGGCTGGTTAGATCCCGTTAATGCTAGAACCGTGGGCGTGTGTGTGGTGGCTATGCACAGAGAGGCCCCATCAGCAGTGACCGCCCTGCCGTACTGCGCTACATAAGCTGATAAGCACGTGTCATTGTGCTGTGTAAGGTGGGAACTGCGGGGCCCTTGTCAGGAGCAAATCCTATCCCATCTGGGCCAGGAGCTGGCGGGGTGACCCTGCATGTGTGTGGCAGGTAGCACCAACCTACTGTGCACAGTCACTCATTTTGAAACAATAAAAATAAGCTCTTTTTATTTTGAAAATAAATGAAGTGCTGTCTGAGCCTTCCTGAGACCTCAGGGATAAAGCACTGGCAACTCGTAGAGAGGAAAATGTGCCCGTCTGCTCCTGCTGCAGGCTGGGTCTCAGAGAGGCACGCAGCACCCAGGATAAAGGAAGACACAGCCACAGGCTATGTGGCCCAAGTTCTGTGGCTGGGCACCTGCATGTGGGAAACCAGGCGAGGCCGAGGGCCCACCTCCGCCCAGGTGGCTAAGCCCAGGTGGCACCTCTCTGAGACCAGCAGGAACTTCCTGGGTTCAAGGCACATGGGGCCCTATCTGCTTCACAGGGACAGGACCAAGTTATATCCCTGGTCAGAGGACCACTGGCCACCCTCGGCAGGCACTTTTCAGCTGAGTGAACTAATAAATCTCTTTGCTCTTCATGGCCACAGAGCCCCTGAGCAGACGCCCTGGGCAGGAGCTTCTGCTGGACAGTGGCCCTTTGCCTCCCCAGTCTCCTCTCCGGTGCAGTGAGTTGGTAAGGAAGACTCCTCGAGCCTGCCCGGGATCCGCGCCCGTACTTGCTGATGGAATACAGGCAGCCCATGCAGAGGGGTTCTCATCATTCAGATTTGGGGCAAGAATAGACCCTTACTTAAACATCAATTAACAAAATATCCAATAATAAGAAATGTCTCCAAAGCAGCATTCACTACCTTGGTTCCAAGTCTGCTGGCCTAGCTGTAGACACCGCGAGCAGAGGGCCTCCAAGCCTGGAGCTGGCGTGGCCTCGGGCATCGTCCTCTGAGGCCACTCTTCCCTTTTCTGCATAAAGGGAATTGCACAGCCCACCTCACCCACCCCGGGCACCCTATGAGGTCCTCGTGGCAGAGACAGCCAGAGCCACCAGGGCCACCCGAGGTCCTCACACTGGATCCGTGAGACTGGAAAGCCTGCACAACTCTGGTAGGGTCTTCTGGGAGTGAGATGTGTGGTCATGGAAAATGTTTTACTCTACTTCCAATTTTCAAGACAAAATTGGAAAAAATTCACAGAAAGTAGGACACAAATTACCCAAAACTGGTCTAGGCCTAAGAAGTGTCGCCACTGTCGAGGGTCTCGGGTTTGTGCCTCTGCCGAGCAAGAACTTTAGAACGGGGCACAGAGACGGCAAGCTGAGAGACCTAGTACAAGAGCCAAAGCCCCACAGGAAAGCACCTGCGTGCTCTCTTCTGGGTTTGGGTCTCTTTCTCCCCCACGCTCCGCTCATTATCACTCACTGGCACCCCCTCCGTGTCCACCTGGCTACCTTAGCCTTTTCACTGGATCCCCTCTCGTGTCCATGAGCACCTTCATCAGCCAGGAAGTTCCTCTCGTGGGGACCCCTGTGCCCCTGCTGTCTGGGCCTGCCCCAACTTCCTCATTTGTCCTGAATCTCCCTCGGTGTCAAGGAGTACTACAACGCTCTGGAGAAAGCACAGGATATGCGATGTGGGAGCTTGGGATTACAAGGAGCACCACAGGAGTGCAGAGCTGGCTGCTGGGCCACGGTGCTGGGCGTGGACAGAGGAGATACAGACTGAGACACAGGGTGCCAGCTCCTCCACAGCACCAGGACGGCCGGAGGAAGGTGTGGCCCTTGGAGGCCCGGTGGCCAGGGAGCAGGGAGCCTGGGGCCCACTCAGCTGGCCGACTGTCTTTGGAAGCCCCAGGGGATGTGCTCATCCAGAAACAAGAGGAAAACAGAGAGAAAGGTGTGGACCCTGGAAAACAAGGTGCCTGGTAGAGGCAAGGGGCAGAGGCAGGGCCTCGGCCAGAGGAGGCCGCGCAGTGCGTGTGACCTTCTTGAGGGGAAAAGATGCTGTGACTGTTGAGAACGCTGGCCTGTGTCAGCAGCGGGGACCCAAAGACAACAGTTAAGGCTCGCTCCAGGGAAGCAGAGCTGTGTGGGTGAGGAGCGGTAGCTGCTCGCACAGGTTCTCAGTGAGCGGCATCCACCTGGAAATGCTGCTCCTGCTCGGTTAGGTCACGTGTGCCGGAGCGCAGGAAGGAGGAGAAGGGGGAGCTCGGCCATTGGGGCAGTGCTGATTCTGCCTGTCCAGGAGCATGGAGGTCTTGCCATCTTCTAAGGTCTTCAATTTCTTTCTTCAGTGTCTGTAGTTTACCTTGTACAGGTCTTTCACCTCTCTTGTTAGATTGATTCTTAAGTATTTTATTTTTTTGGATGCTATTGTGAATGGGGTAGTTTCCCTAATTTCTCTTTCAGAGGATTCATCACTGATATATAGAAATGCATTTGATTTATGGGTATTGATTTTATATCCTGCTCCTTTGCTGAATTCATTTATTAATTCTAGAAGTTTTCTGGTGGAATTTTTTGGATCCTCCAAGTATAATATCATATCGCCTACAAATAATGATAGTTTGAGTTCTTCTTTTCCTATTTGTATCCCTTTACTTCCTTTCTCTCTAATAGCTCTGGCTACTGTTTCAAGGACTATGTTGAATAGCAGTGGTGAAGAGGGCATCCCTGTCTTGTTCCCATTTTTAGAGGGAATGCTTTCAATTTTTCTCCATTTAGGATGATGTTGGCCTTGGGTTTAAAAGAAACTGTGGTATATATACACAAAGTAATATTACTTAGCATTAAAAAAGAATAAAATTTTGCAGGTAAATGGATGAAGTTGGAGAATATCGTGCTAAGTGAAGTAAGCCAATCCCCAAAACCCAAAGACCAAATGTTTTCTCTGATAAGTGGATGCTGATCCATAATGGGGAGGGGGCATGGGAAGAATGGAGGAACTTTGGTCAAGGGGGCTGTGGGAGCAGGAAAGATGGTGGAACGCGATGGACATCGTTACCCTAGGTACATGCATGACTGCACGTGTGGTGCGACTCTACATCGTGCACAGCCAGAGAAATGAAGAGTTGTGCTCCGTTTGTGTCCAATGAATCAAAATGCATCCCATCATGCATTCCTAAGTAGAATAAGTGAATTTTTTAAAAAAGAAGGAGAAGAGAGAGATTGGCACAGGTGGGCATTGCGGTGCCGTCACAGCCCTGATGCGCAGCAGGACGGCCGAGGAAGCACGGGGAAGCGGCAGAGCAGTGCTGCGGTGGTGTCGGTGTTCTGAGTGTCACTGGATTTCTGTGAAGTGTGCACCATGCACAACAGGATAAAGAAGAAGCCGTCAATCAGAGAAGAGAGGGGACTGTCAATCAGAGAAGAGAGCGGACTGTCAATCAGAGAAGAGAGGGGACTGTCAATCAGAGAAGAGAGCGGACTGTCAATCAGAGAAGAGAGGGGACTGTCAATCAGAGAAGAGAGCGGACTGTCAATCAGAGAAGAGAGGGGACTGGGCTGAAGAGTGGAGACACGGCACTTGGGCAGGAGCAGGGGCAGTGAACGGCTGGCTTTGAAACACCTGTGACATGCTCGTTAGGGAGCTGCAGGTGGGGCTTGCGGGGAGGAGTCTCAGCTTGGGAAGACGAGAATGTTCTGGAGATGGCTGGCGGCGACAGTGGCAAGACTGCATGAACCTCTGCCATGAGGAACCAAACGTCCACCCTGTGCTCTGTGCATCTGCCAGACAGTCAGGTGCCTGTTGCCTGGGAGTGAGGAGGAAGGGGGGCTGAGCCGGCCCTGGGGCTGGGCTCCTTGGCTCAGTGAGTGCTGGGGGCTGGTGGAGGCCTGGGAGTCCAGAGAGGGTAGAGTCAGCAGCACACTGGGCTTCTCCTGGGCAGTGGGTGCCTGTGCTCTGGGGACAGGAAGAGCGGTGGGGAAGTTTCAGAGGAGAGACTGTGAGTCTCGGCAGCATGGCGAAGCCGAGGTGCTCTGCGTGGGGTCCACACAGGGGCTCCCGAGCTCGGCACAGCTAGATTGCAGTTAGGGGCACAGACGTGGGGCCCACTGCAGCATCGGGTCCAGCCTGCAGAGGGGCTGGGTGCTTGCCCACCCGAGAGGGAGGAAGGCAATGCCAAGCCACAGGCTCCCCAGAAGGAAGGGGTAAAAGATGGGGTATGCTTGGCAACATAGGGAGAGGGTTGCTGCCAAGTCTTTGGGACTCAGAAGGACCTACTGAGAGGGCTGCCCGAAGCAGAAGGCCAGCACTTGGAGCCACCACCAGTGAACAGATTAGGGAGCCTAGCAGGGATGCACGAGGACGAGCGGCCGTGCAGGTGGGGCACAGGGTCAGGCAGCACCGCCTGCACGGTCTGTGGCTGTGTCCATCCTGGGCAGGCAAAGCCAAGTGGCCGGTCCCAGACCTCAGGTCAGCAGCATGGCTGCTCCGCAGGCGAGCACTGCATGTCCCCAGGACGTTCTTTATTGTTATCCTTCCTTGATGACAGTGAGCAGCAAGGGAACCTGCAGCCGCAGCTCAGGCACAGATCCAGAGACAGTGCTGTGAGGACAAGAGCGGAGCTGCCAGAGCTCAGCTGGCCGGCACTGCCCAAGGGCCACGCACCGGGCTCCGGACACAGGCCAGGGGACTCTCACTAGTTCACCAACAGCAAGGGCCACAGACTTCTGGCCTGTACCCCAGAGTGTGGGTTTTGTCCAAAGTGTCTCAGGACAGGAGTCAGCAGGCCGAGCCTCCTCCCAGGATGGAGCTCGCAGGGCCCTGGTGGAGCATCTGGCTTAAAGGGAAAGCCTGCGGGACTCGTAGGAACTGAGCCAGTGTGGGGGCTGAGGAGGCGGCCAGCCAGTTCCAGGGAGCCTGTGGATCCTGTCCTGGAGGCAATAAGTGTCTTGCCCAGGCTGCTCCTGGGCCTGGAAGTCCCCAGCCACCCGCCGTGCCATTCCTGGGCCGAGCTCTGGATGTGATCCTTGTGAAGTCCATCTGTTCATAAGGTTCGGCTTTTCCCCTTACACCCCTCGCCAGAGTGGGTAGACCTGTTTTCTGGAAGCTCAAATGACCCAGGTGGCTGTGACTGCTGAGCACTGGGCTCAGCCTCAGGCTCACCCTGAACCTCCCTGCTCCTCCCATGGCCTCTGCATCCTGCCTCAATCAGAGGGCGGGACCTGTGTGAGCCAAGTGCCCTGCACATGTGTGACCCTGCTGCCCTGTGGCCCTGCCAGCCATGTGAGGCTGGGTGCCGCCCTGTGTCTGCAGCCCTGCCGCCTCTAGCCCATCGCCACGCTCTCATGAGGGGTGGGGTGGTGGGTGGGGTGATGGGTGGGGTGACCAGGGACGTTTCAGTGGGGCTGAGGCTCTGCCTTGCAAGACCTTGGATAGACTGTCTTGAGCTAGACCACGGGAGACTGTCTTGAGCTAGACCACAGGAGACTGTTCTGAGCTAGACCACGGGAGACTGTCTTGAGCTAGACCATGGGAGACTATCTTGATGGTCTTGAGCTAGACCATGGGTGGACTGTCTTGAGCTAGACCATGGGAGACTATCTTGATGGTCTTGAGCTAGACCATGGGTGGACTGTCTTGAGCTAGACCACGGGAGATGGTCTTGAGCTAGAGCACAGGTGGACTGTCATGAGCTAAGCCCGACTCTCCTACAGAGCCATTACTCGACCGGCTAGTCGATAGACGGAGCCCAGAATGAGTACAGACACGGCAGGCGGCGTGCGAGATTTGAGAAATTACAAGGCAGCTCCTCGTCCTCAGAAGACGACTGAGGTGGGGCGACCCGGAACAGATTTCACCGGCACTCAGCAGGCAGGGCTGCCAGGGGAGGATCGGGGCTGTGTCCTGGCAGCAAGGCCCGAGGGTGCAGAGCAGCTGCTCAGGCTCCCAGGAGAAACAAAAACTAGACCTCAGAACACGGGCTGTTGGGGAGGACAGAGGGTCTGCAGCAGGAGCAACCCTGGACCCGTTTGGGGCACACAGTGGGGGACAGGCAAGGGTCACTCAGAAGTGGCTGTGGGGACCCAGCCAGAACCTTGACTCTAAAGCATGGAGTCTCAGACTTCAGCAGTGGGTGTGTTGAGGCCCGAGTGAGCGGGAATGGCCTCAGGTGGCTCAGGTGGCGCAGCCTGCAGAGTGGCACGGGGGGCCCTGCATGCAGTGGTGGCCCTGGAGACCAGTTCCACCATGAGCAGAGGTGCCTGTCTCGTCTGGAAACAAGGGTGGGTGTAGGTCACAGGGACACGTGGCGGCTACATGCCAAAGACAGCGAAGGTGGAGAGGAGACTGAGGGGCATTGGGGTTGGCCTGGGGGCAGCGTGGCATGGGCCCGTGGCTAGGGTGGGCCTCGCACACCGTCCACTCTGAACGCCATGCAGAGCTGGTCCTGCCCCGGCCAGGGAGGCTGCTGGAGGAGAGTCTGGACTTCATGTCAGGTCTGGGGTGTTTCCACTCTTGGCTTCACTCGTGTGCTGAAGTGAGCTCACGGTGTGCCTTCCGGGTGTGTGACTTCCACAGGTGGGGACAGTGGCTGGCTGAGGCAGCGGGCTCCCAGACCCGGGCTCAGAGCAGCTGGAAGCTCTGGGCAAGGAACCCCCTGTGCTGCTCCGCTGACTGGCCCGTTCAACCTCAGAGCTGCTGCCTCGCGTCTCTGACCTGTACCCCACCTGGGGTGGCCCCGGTCATCACCTCTGGGCTCTAAGTGTCAGGGCATCAAGCGAGGCCACGTCTCACCTCACTCCGCGCAGTGGCCTCTGGTCTGCCATGCTGTGGCGAGCGGCAGTCTTCCTCCTTTCTCAAGGCTGGGCTGGGTGTGCAGGCCACCTCCCGCTCCCCGCGTCACTAGGGGGCGTCTGGGCGTCCTTACCTCAGCCGCGGGGAGCACGGCAGGGCTGACGCCGGGGTGGGGCCCCACAGGCTTGTGCAACGCTGCTTTAGCTTCTCTGGGGCCTCCATGGGCAGCTCCAACCACTGCCCGCATGGTGTGCAGGGGCCGCCTTCTCCCACCCCTCACCAGCGTCGTCCCGAAGACGCCAGTGTTTTAGGAGCCATATCAATGCAGGTCTTTCCCTGGGATTAAACAAAACCCTCTTTCTTGGGCCCGTTGGTGTGGAAGCAGCTTCTCTGGGGGCACAGTGGCTGTCTTGCAGGGTAAGGAGGCCCGTGTGCTGGGCCCTTACTCCCGGTCAGCCCCCCACCTCAGAGGACGAGCAGGGGTCACGAGGAATGGCGGCATGTGTAAGGACTAACCAGTCCTCCAACACTGACACCTTTCACAACAGCCTGGACCTCGGGACCAAGAGCTTGTCAATCACCTTATCTAGGTCTCCTTCTGCAGAGCAGGACACTGACTCCCAGGCTGGGACTCTGAGGAAGTGGCCAGAGCCAGCCTCTGGATCTGGGGCAGGTGCAGGGCTCGCCCTGGCCTGTGCTCCCAGGAGGAAGGTTCCAGGGGAGCCTGGCTCAGGCCCCTGGCTCCAGCACCTGCTGGGCCTGCTTTCCGGCATCGTCACGGCTTGCTTTATCCCCACGTGGGAGAGTGCAGTGGGGTGAGAGCCAGTCTGGAGGGCCCGAGGGCTGCTTCTGCTCATGCTCACTTTGAATTTTAATTGTGATCTCACGTGGTGTGGAAGCCAGCTGGGGGCCACGGCCTGCTAATGAGCCGTGAGCGTCCTGCCCTCCGAGAGCCGCAGGCCCTGGCCAGCACTTCCGCACTTCAGCAATGCATGGGTTTGAGCCCCGTGAGGGCATGGCCGTGGTGCTCTGTGCGCCTTCTTAGGAAACCTGGACCTGGCATGTGACTTTGCCAACACGATCGTGTGTGGAGAGGCGTGCCTCCCGGGCAAGGAGTCCTTCCCCACGACTGCGCGCAGGATGCAGACAGACCAGCGTTGTTACAAATAGGAAAGGCTTCAGGGAGGCATGTGGGCTGTGGACTCAGACAGTGACTGCTGAATTTTGGTGCCTTGGTTGGAAGCATTTGCTGTACCCAGGCCGGCAAGGCCTCTCCTGAGCGACGCCTCGCGTTCTGATAGTGTGGCTGAACGTCACACACCCCACAGGGAGCGCATAGGGCTTATTCTCAGGGGAGTAGGTGGCGAAGGGGAGACTCGGGCAACAGGACTGCCTTCCCGGCCAGCACGCTCTGCCTGACAGCCAGCCGGGGCACCGGCAGAGCAGGGCCTTCCCGGTCACACGGTAGGTGGGCCTTCCTCCGAGCCCCCCTCCTGGCTTCCCCCAACCACTGCCATCCCTTGCACCCCAAGCCTGGCAGGGCCCCAGGGGCACCTGTGGGTGTTGTTAGGGGACATTCCCAGCACACCACAAGTGACTTGATACATGACAAGGTGACAGTGTTTGGCAGCCCACAGCGTAGCCCAGCGCGAGTCTTTCTGGGGAAATCGGTGTCCAGGACGAGGAGTGATGGAATCTCGGTGGTGGAGGCACAGGTGGCAGGCTGGTGGCACGGTACACGTGTGGCTGGCTTCTAACCCAGGGCCATGTGTGGGCTTCTCGCCACTGCACCGCTCTCAGCTCTGGGAACCCGCAGGGCTCACACGTGGATGTGGACGCTGCGGGGCCCCCACGTCTGAGTGGGGGCAGGGCTGTGGGCAGAATCCACAGCTTCCCTGCAGGTCTGATGCTGGCCCGATGACCGTGGCTCCTCCCAGCCAGCGCAGCAGGCGTGGGGCCTCTGCAGCCCTGGCCCTGGCCTGACCTGAGCTGTTCAAAGAAGCTCAGCACGACAGCGCCCCTGGCTCGGGAGCTGAGGCTGGCGAGACCTGCCTCCCGGTGGTAGGAAAGGAGGGAGCGGTGGTGGGAGCCAGCAGCAGGAGCACTGGCCCTGGCTCTGAGCTTGGCTGGTTACCGAAGAAACCATGTGGGTCACCCTCAAAGTGACGCCTGCAGCTGGTCCCCGGGGGTCAGGAAAGCAGAGGGATGATGGATCCGAAGAGCCCTGGGACCAGCATCAGAACCACTGGGGTACACTCACACGGTTCCAGCAAGTTCTGCTGAGTAGCCACAGCGCATCACGGCTCGGGGAAGTGGCTGGCTGGCTTGCACTTCCCTGTGGCAGCCATCAGGGTGTCCCTGCTAACCTTCATGTTATGTCACCGCGAACTCCTTGTTGGGAGGATCCCCCAGTGACTCTGCCCCTGGAGACCAAGCGCAAGCTCGGCCCCTTGCCCAGGCGCAGAGTCCTGGGAAGTGAGCAGCTCTCGGGCCCAGCGTGGGGCAGAGGAGAGGGGGTGCCGCAGCAGCACAGGCTTCTCTCGCGACTCCTCCCTTAGGTTTAAGGGAGACTGAGTGTTGCACTGAGTTCCTACAGGTGGCAGGGTGCATTTCTATTTAACCAGAGCTGGTTTTTTCCCCTGGAGTAGGGAACTAAACATAGGCCCTCATAAATGCTGGGCGAGCTCTGTCCTGAGGCCTGGCCAGAGCAAATTGGTACCTGGAACATGGGACAATTGTGATTCCAAATGAAATGGGATTCAACAAGGTCAGTTTTTCACTCACATACAGAGTGGTATTATTCAGCCTTGGAAAGGTAGGAAGTCCAGCAACTGCTGTACCGTGGATATACCCTGAACACATCAGGCTAAATGATAAGAGCCAGACCCCAAGTCAGATGCCGTAGGGACTCCACTCATGTGAGGGACTCAGAGAAGTCAGAATCATGAGCCGGGATAGAGTGGGGTGCCAGGGGACAGAGTACAGGAGAACAGGGAGGTGCTGTGTGCTGGGTACAAGGGTCAGTCTTCCAGAGTGTGAACATACTGTGGGGCGGGGGGGACAGGAACAGCAGCATGAAGATATTTAGTGACCCCGAGCTGCACACCTCCAAGTGGTTAAGATGACAAATTTTATGTGTAGTTTACCATAATTAAAAATAAAAATATTAAATGTTTAGTTCTTAGTAATTTATACAGTACTTTGCAAAGTAAACCCTTTGTAAAATTACATGTCGGCCCTGAGCAATAAGCTTTGCTAAATTCTTAATAGACACCCACCCCTAGCCCAGCCATGCTCACACAGAGAACCCAGCCTTTGCATGGACCCAGCCCCAACTGTGTGTTGGAAGGACCACGCCTGCCCAGTACAGGAAGCCCACCAGGTCTGCCCCTTGCTGACTCCAACCCTCTTTCCTGGATAGGGGAAGGACAGTAGCTGTGCAGCTGGACAGCATTGCCAGTGGTATTTGTGTCCCAATGATAAACTGAGTCAGGACTGAGAGAAGAATCTGACAGGGACACATGCTTGGGTCTCCCTGAGAGCAGACTAGTAACAGGTGTGCCCCTGTAGAAGCAGAAGCTGCCCTCTGGGTCTGCATAGGGAAATGTTGACCCCTCCTGGGGGGGGCAGCTTTGCCCCTTCCCATGTGGACACCTCCTGACACCAGAGCTAGCTGTCCCCTGAGCACCTGACCTGCCCAACCAGCAAGCCAAGGTGCTGCCCTATGTCAGGGTGTGGCCCCCAGGGGCCAGAGAATCCAGACAAGCAGCTCTGTGCACCAGGAAAAGCATAAGCCTGCACAGGACAGCTGCAGGATGAGGCTGTGGGAGGCCAGGCCCATGCCCAGAAGCAGCGAGGGACCTTCAGGACCTGAGCTAGGACCAGGGAGAAGCCAAAGCAGCACGGCCTGAGGAAGGGCTTCTGGGGACCAGGGACCTGTGGACAGCAGCTAACTTGCAAGAAAATCAGGCTCCAACTTGAGTGTAGCATGGGTATCCCTGAAGAGAGCAGGACAGAGCTGTGAGCCACCCAGGAAGGACAGCACCTGCCTGGACGGAGACACCGCCAGACAGAGTCCAGCAAATGACGACTCTGACTCAGACACGCCAGGGCCTGGAGTAGCGAGGTAGGGGGACAGGTGTAGGAGCTGGCCCCAGCTTGCTCCTCAACCACGGCCCAGGAGAGGAACCCAGCTACAGCTCCCAAGCCCTGAGGAAACTCAGGCTCCCACTGATCTCTCCCGAGTGAAGACCAGCCACTACAGGAAAACCACGTCAGACCTGCAAAGGCCACCCTCCAACGGCCTCGGGAGACTCTGGGTGCTAACGTGGGCAGAGAGCACCGCACCTTCTGAGGCTAGTTGCCCGGAATTGGGAGTAAGCTTTCAAAGCAGGACGCGACTGCAAGAGGTCAAGACCATGAGAGCCTTTCACTGCAGTGGGCAGAGGACAGGAAGCCCAGGACACGGCACGACAGCCAGGAGCACGCCCTGGGCCCCAGAAAACAGGCCTCCCGCTGCCCAGCATCGGGCCCTGTCCAAGGAGAAAGAAGTGAGCTTGTGTGCTGTCATGGGCCTTGACGTGATTTCTCAGGGATTAGCAGCTCCAGCACAGAAAAGCAGAACCAGTGACATCACAGCTGGTGTAAGGACATGGGGACAGGTGCAGCGAGCACACACAGCAAGTACCAGCTTTCTTCCCCTAGCTGCCGGCAGGGGGTTAGAGAGGGAGCAGGGCTGGGGCAGGTGGTGACCTCGGGTGGGCACAGCCCTGGTTCCTTTCTGCCTTTGCATTGCCTGGGCTTCGAGTTCTCCGAGGGAACTCAGAGTGCCAGAGCCATCCCAGACCAGGTGCCCCCGCGAGTCTGACCACCCGTGTGGTCTGTTACCCACTGAGAGCTCACGGCCCCCAAAGGTCGTACTCACAGTTGTGGTTTCCCTGCCAGCCCAAGTGCCAGGACAGGGAGGCACTGAGTGAGGTATCCTGGAGCAGGTGACCATGTCCAGAGGACCTGCTTCCTGGGGAGGGTGGCCGTGTCCAGAGACCTGCTTCCTGGAGCTGGTGGCCGTGTCCAGAGACCTCCTTCCTGGGGTGGGTGGCCCATGTCCAGAGGACCTGCTTCCTGGAGTGAGTGGCCCATGTCCCCATCTGCTGGTGCCTCATCCACACCTGGGCAGTCAGCTGGGCTCCTATGCCCTCTTCCCCAAGGCAGAAAGGCATGGTCCTGTGTCACTAAGAAACAAGGGCTGACCTACCCCTGCTTTGCCCTGAGTGCTTAGGCCACCGCTGCAGGGTCAGAGCACGCTGTGGACCTGTCTGCCTGGCCTTCTTCGTAGCTTTCATGCACCCCAGATCACATCATGAGGCAGGATGGAAACAGAAGGGGGGCTATGGACAGGTACAGCAAGAGTAGCTCATGTCTAGTGGGACAGTCACGTTGCCTCGTTGAATAACCCCTGTAAAGGACTTGGCCTTCGGGATGGTAATGACTCCTCAGTGGTCTCAGCACTCGCTGTAACAATGAAACTCCTGGCAAGATTTTAATCCAAGTGTCATCAATGATCTGCGATCCATTTGGTTAAATTTTAAATTAGATCCTAAATAAGCTTTGGAAATCATCTTGCTAAAAGTAGGAAGAAAATGATCATGCAGATTAAATATTAAGAGGCTCATCACCCTAGCAGAGGAAGCTCCTGGCCCTGTGCAGGTGTGTGCTTCCTGGAACACAACAGCAGCCTGCTCTCTCCCCGCGGCCCTTTGCAGGGAGGCTGGAGGAGGCCGAGGGCCAGGAGAGGAGGCAGGCACCCCCGGAAGGACGAGTGCTGACCGGCGTTTGGAGAACAACCCTGGCAGTGGAGCTCTAGTGCTCAAGCAGTCGAGCAGGCTCCTGGCTCTGGGCCCGGCGTCCCTGATGCCAGCGAGGATCAGACCACAGGGCAGTGGAGGAGCCCTGTTCTACAAGGTCAAGAGCGGCGTGACCACCTCCTTACCGAGGAAATGCGGGCGTCCACGTCAGAGTACTTCCCACGTCCGTTCGCTCCTGTGCGGAAGTACTTTAAAGTGCAGGAGATGATGGTGGTGGTGGTTACTAGAAGGACCTCGGTGTCTCCGCTGAAAGGCAAGATGGACACACCGGACCCAGATTGGTCCCTGAGGAATGGAGACTGAGAGGGCAGGATCAGGCTCCCAGTGCTGGCTGCACGGGGATGGCCTCTGGGCCCAGGGCCTCCATTTGATGCCCCCCAGGCCATTCACTTGGGACTGTGGCCAGCACCCTGGCCCTCCCCACCGAGGTGCATGGACAGGAAGGGAAGACAGCACTGTGGACTCTGCCCTGAGAGCAGCAGCCACAGGTGCCCGGGTGAAAGCCTCGCTCAGAGCTGAAGTACCTTCCTGTCCTGGGCCATTCGTAACACTCACTTCTTGAGTCTGACACACTAGAATCTCTGTTTGAACCCCGATTCAGATTTTAGGGAACTTTTAAAAAGACCAAAATTCACTCAACTTAACTTTTTGGTAGCAGTGAGTCCTGCTTCTCCCCCGGGAGGGAGGAGGGGAGAAGGTGGCTCAGGCCCAGCGCCACTCTGGCAGACCAGGAAGAGATTCCAGAGAAGGAAGCACCGCTTGCTGTCCAGTGAACCCACCAGCTCCTCCCGTGCAGTCCCTGCCTGCCCCCGTGCCCCTGCTCACTGAGGCCAGGGAGCTTATGGTGTGGACCCCTTCGGGTGGCCATGCAAGCCTCCATCCCTGCCACTCCCTGGGATGCTGGCCAGCTTACAGAGCCTTCCTTGCCTGGTGTGTCCTCACAGAGGGGGACACTTGCGTCCAGCTCACGAGCTATCCTGACACAGGCATTGAGGATCGCAAGGCCCCCTGATGGTGGCCAGGCAGTCACCATGGCCATGGTTGGGCTGGTTCAGCTGCACACACTCACTGGCAGGCGGTGCCTCGCGGGGCATGGACAGTTGGTGAGGCCGTGAGGTGGAGACCACAGCACTCAGAATCCTCCACTGATTTGTTTTGCTTTCTCTACAAAAGGGCTGTCTGTTTAGTCTTTACACCCAGGCGCTGCCACGTGGCTTCAACGGAGGAGTAGGGCAGAAGCAGCCCTGGGTTCTGAAGGCCAGGCCCTCCAACCACCCCGCAGAGACGGGGCCCGCCTGAGCCCCTGCTCCTGGGCCCATAGAAGACCTGGGCACATCCTCCCCAAATTGCCACCAAGAGTGCTGGCGGGGAGATGGAGATGAGATCGGACGGAATGCAGGGTGCTGAATTCATGGAATGACCTCTTTGTTTCCACTTCTGGAAGTTCAGGGCATTTTCTCTGCTAATAGTGCAAACACCAGGTTCAGCAGGAGCAGGCTGGCTCAGTCCAGGGCTGGGTCCTGGGCCATCTGGGTCCTGGGAGGCTTCGGGAAGACCACGCAAAGGGCATCGAATGGTAAGCACACGTTCCAAGCCACCTGGCAGATCCTGTGTCCTGGATGCTAGTCCAGGGAGGTGGACCTCCCAGAGATGTCCCCTTGTGGTCCAGCAGGTTTTAGTCCCCTCCAGAAGTCCTTGGGCTCCAAGAAGCCTGCCTGGAAGACGAACCCCTTAGCACACTCCCTGTCCGTGGGCCACGGGAAGGATCCCCTTCCAGTGTTGTGAGAAGACTCCCGCGACGGTCCAGCCACTGCTGCTGTCGTGGCCCTGGCGAGCAAGAATGATGGAGCCCTGGGTCTGCCTGGGTCTGCCAGGTGTCCACTGAACAGAGGGCCAAGGCCAAGTGCCTGGACAAAGGTTTTGGAAGTTACTTCGCCTGGGCTAGGGGGAGGTTCAGTGTGGGGCACTTGCCTTGGACGTGCCAGGTCCTGGGTTCAATCCCCAGAACCACAGTTAATAACTAAATAACGCATAAATAAATAGGAAGGAGCTTTGGCAAAGGACTCCTTAGCCCGCTCGCAAGGCTGCTGTGGATAAGATGGGTGTCAGGGGGGATGCACCGGCTGCCTCGGGAGCTGCCCACTGGGGTCTCCAGCTGGACCACACACTTGAAGCTCTGACCTACTCATGTGGGGAAACTGAGGCATAGGGGACCAGAATGTTAGGAAAGCCACACACCAGTCAGTGATGGGGGGACTTAGGGAACAATGTGACTTGACCACTTTATCCTCCTCTGAACCCAGACCTCAGCCTTGGTGTGGCAGGAGGAGAATACGGGATGTCATTTGCCGTTACAGAGACCTAACCTCCCCCATTCCCCGGGGCCTCAGGGCCGGCCAGGGAGCACACAGGCCCACAGCCCAGGCTCCGCTCCTGATGCAGCTCCTGAGCCTGAGGAGGTCACTGCACACTGTGGGCTTGGTAAACATCCACTGGTCCACACATCCAACCCATGTGTGGAGAACTGTCAGAGACCCACGGGGCAACCCTGGCCCAGCAGAGCACCGTCCAGTCGAGGGCTATTTCCACCTAGCAGGTCAGGGTGGCCAGGGAGGGCACCCTCTGAGCGTGGACCAGCGCTGGGGCCAGTCCCATTAACCAGGCGGCAGCAGCCGCACACTGAGACTCAATCTCTCTCCTTCCCTTGGCCCACCCCTCGGTGGCCACCAGCAAGGGGCCTGGGCTGTCCTTCACTGGCAGTTTGACCTCGAGACCCGCTAGACTGCGTGTTTGTCTCGTCCTACCCGGTCCCCTGCTGAGGCCAGGAGGCCGTTCCCCGGGTGGCGGAGGGCTGTTGACAGCAGGTATCAATCCAGCTCAACAACAGCAAGGCCTGCAGAGCTCCGGGCAGTTAGCAGACCCCACGGGGTCACCCCAGCTTTCGACTAAGAAAATTTTCTTTCTGAAAAGAATTAGTTGTCTAAAAGATTTTGGGGAAGGTTGCCTGAAGGAGGATGTGAGGAATGCAGGGCGATCCTGTCCTGGGTGCTTTTGGAGGGGACACTTGATCCCCGCAACGGGAGCATCCTCAGAGAGTTGCTCTGCATGTGTGGACGGCCACGACAGCGGCTCTTAGCACGGAGGTTCGCCTTCTCCAAGGGCACGTGCTGGTTGCCACGGAAACCTGCTCATGGATGCTGCGTGAGCAGAGGTGGGTGGGTGAGGACAGGCCACTGCAGACCTGCTGACACCCACCGCCCCCTGTGGGTTTTATGAGGAAGAGCCTCGTTTTCACCATCGTCAAACCTAAGCATGAAAATAGGAGTGTCTGTTTTTAAATACACAGGCCATTTAAAGGTAGCTTTCAGTTACAGAGAAATGGAGCCTCCGTGAGCAATGGGAGAGGCCCAGCCGTGGCAGCCCTGAGTTAGCAGCCTCACCTTTCCTAATGATTTACTGAGCCTCAGTGGAGTGTGGCCAGGGGCTAAGACTGCATCACACGCACGGGCTGCCCGGGAGAGCCGGCGCCCTCCGCACACGAGCTGCAGAGCAGCAGAGGCAGCCGCTGTTGGTTATGGGGTGGGGCAGGGAGCTGCCCGTGAGCTCCAGAGGGTCTCCTAAGGCTCTAAGTGGCACTGCCCGCTGCTGCCTACCCTCATGGCTGCTGGAACAGCACCTCACCTCACTGAGGAGGCTGCGGGGCACCAGGGATTCTAGCTCATTCTCAGAGTTGCACATTTGTATTTTGCTGAGCTGAGGTTCCAACGCAGGCCCACCAAGTTCAGTGCCAACCGGTTTTGAAATCTACCTTATGAGTCTTACACCTGAGAGGGCAAGAATGGGGCAGGCAGGAGGCTGGAGCCACGGAGGCAGGAGCAGGCCATGAAGCAGCGTCCACTGCGGCCGGCCTCAGGAGGACGGCAGGCTCAGCAGGTTTGCTCACCATCACGCAGCCTGAGGGTGTGTCCAGAGGTAGCAGCTGGTGCCTCAGGAAAGTCCCGGTTGTGACGGAGAAGGGCGGACAGCCAAGGCCATGCGCTTGGTACCACCAGTAGACCATGCAGTTGATCCAGGTTTTATCAGGCAATGGAATATTCTGGAATTTAAACAGGCAATGTGCAAGTCACTAAGTGCTTTGAAGATCATAACATTCACATCTACAAAGCCTCTCGAGCAGTTCTCTATTCAGATGGGGGACTGGAATGTTAGGAAAGCCACACACCAGTCGGTGACTGGGGGGTCTTAGGGAACAATGTGACTTGACCACTCTGTTCTCCTCTGAGCCCAGACCCCAGCCCCACTGTGGCAGGAGGAGGGATACGGGATGTCATTTCTCATTGCAGAGCACGGGGGAGGCCCTGGCACACCCCCTGACAGGACGCGCACGCGGTCCAAGCCTGACGTGAGTTAGATGCCTGCTCTAAGCTCAGCTCCTGTTTCACTGCACTTTTAGATTCTGAGTTTTAAGGTTTGTCAAATTTAACTTTAAAGTGGATTGACATGAGAAATGGATTCAATATTTTATACATCGAGCTTTGCATTAGAGCCAACTCTTCAAAAATAAATATAGCATATGTAAAGCCCAACAAACCAGCACACAGCACCCGAGCAGGAAGGGCCTGCCCAGCCCCACACGGGCTCACAGCTGGGAGCAGGAGGAGGCGCTCACTGTGGGCAGCAGGGAGGCAGCAGGGCGTGGAGGGGCCTGTCTGCAGCAGGAGGGCAGCACAATGTGCTTTGCTGGGAGAGGCAGCCAAGACCAAGGGGAAGGGCAGGGGCCAGGAGAGACTCATGGGCCAACCTGGACGGAAGCCAGGCTGAGCCAGCCACCAGCCTCTCAGGGCTGCACATCCTCTGGCTCCTCAGTGGGGCAGCCTCATAGCTGCCAGGACCTGCCCGTCAGCTTCCCCCATAATAGTGCTTGGCACAAGCAGCTTAGAAGAGGAGAGGCCCTTTCCTGCTCTGAGCGTGGGAGGTGTCCACTTGGCCGTGGTCCCACAGCTCTGGGTCCTGGTGAGCAGAGCGCCTGGGTGGGAGCTGGTGCTGGCTACATCTTCCCCCTCCCCTCGTGACCAGGAAGGGAGGGGAAGAAGCTGGCGTCCCCGTGGCTGCCTTCAGGGCACACCCCCAATGACCTAAGACATCTGTGCTAGTCACCTTTGCATCGCTCTGACCAAAGCACCCAACAAGACCAGCTTAGAGGAGGAAGAGTTGATTTGGGGCTCACAGTGTCAGAAACCTGGGTCCTGGGTCAGCAGACGCCATTGCTCTGGACCCATGGGAGGCCAAACACCGTGGCAGATGGACAAGAGGAAGGAAGCTCCTTGCCTTGTGGCAGCTGGGAACCAGAGGAGGGCGCGTGCTGGCCAGGGACGAGATGCACTCCCAGGGCACACCCCCGGTGACCACCTGCCATGGCCACACCCAGGAATCCATTCACATCAGTGATCCATCAAATGGACCGCCTACCGATGAGGTCACAGCTCTCATAACCTGGTCATCTCGCCTGAGCACTCCTGTGCTGCCTGATGTGAGCTTTGTGGGGGACGCCTCTATTCAGACACCACAGCCTGCCTCCGCCTCCCACAGCACCAGGCTGGGGACAGCTCGCAGCACATGCCTTCACAGGACATCCAGGTCCACACTGGCAGGCTCCTCCTGTCTCCCCCGACAGACCCTCAGGGACAGCAGTGCAGTGGCCGGTGGAACAGGCGGGGGGATCTGTCGGTCCTCTTTGTAGCAGGAGTTTGCTGGACTGCTCTTTTATAACAGGGATTTTTTGATGTTCAGTCATTTCTCACTTTGAACTGTGACTTCGGTGCCCACTTGGAGGCTGCCTTTGGAGTGTGCACCCTGGCCTCCGGTGGCACTGTGTTCTTCCGCCACACAGCTGGGGCTTCCTGAGATGAGGTGAGTTCAGGGTCAGGGTTTAAAGATGTGGGAGCCACTGCAAGGAAGTCTGTGCTGGGAATGAGGAAGCACAAGCTGGAGCAGACGTAGCGGTGAGGACGTGATTGAGGAGTGTTAACAGAATTGATGTGCACTGTTCATTCAGTGCTAATCTCTTCATTAAAATGTATTCTGAGTTTTCATGAATTCTGGAAGATTTAATTATGCATGCACTATTTATCATTGTATTTAAAATATGCATAAACTGGATTAGTGATGTCTGTGCTTGTTAAAGAGTAGAAATGTCTTCCAGCCTCACTTCTGCTGAAGTTTCACTCATCCAGAGGTTTGTGCATTTAAGGCACTTACAGTAAAACTCAGATTCAGGGCCACTGTTCTGACTGGGATTTGTTTTCCCGGTCGGGGCCATTTTGCACTGAGGATCCTGGGGGGCCCACTCCTAATCTCTGAGCAAGAGGAGGCAGGACCCAGCACAGGGAAGACGGGGTGGCTTGGTCCCGCGGGCAATCCTGCACCAACCATGGACTCCCATGGGTTCCCACGTCCTTTCCCACGATCCAGGGGCCAAATCTCACTTGCTGGCTTCCTGGGGAAGTTCTCCTGGTTGTGATTTGAGTCACTTCCTTACCGTACCCTTAAGATCGAATGCTTTTTGCTAGACGGCCACGGTCACGTTACGATGCTCATGCTGCCAATGCATGGCTCGCTCTGGCTTTTCCTGCTGCAGGAGTTCCTCGTAATCATTGTAGAAAAGCTGAGGAAACTTAGGTGAACACCAAAAGGCATTGAAATGGAGCCCACCACCCAGAGGCATGGGGTGGACCCTCCCAGCGCGTGCTGAGCTGCGGTCTGGAGCACTCTCCTTCCACTGACTGTTTCATGGCTGGGTCTTCATAGGCTGAAAGTGCTCAGCGTGGGTTCCTTGGAAGTGAGCGATAAATAGCGCTTGATTGTTTTGCTTGGTTTTTAAAAATCTCAGTGTTGGCTCCAGAACAACACACAGGAGCTGGGACTTCTGCCTCCTGATTGGTGCTCTGACTCTTCTCACCATCCCAGGGTTGTGATCATCCTGCTCAGGCTGAATCTGTGGTCTAAGAGGAAAGCACCATCCCCTCATCCCCCTCTGCCCTGAACCTCAGTGTCCCTTTAGCACCCTGCGTCTCCCCGTGGGGTGATTGACACACGGTCCACTGACTGAGTCCACATGAAAGAACAAAGCCTGGCATTAAAGGCTCTAGCTATTGCCAGGCATGGTGGCACACACCTGTAGTCCCAGAGACAGGGCGCTGAGGCAGGAGGACGTCGGTTCAAAGCCAGCCTTAGCAACCTAGCAAAGGCCTAAGTGGCTTCGCAAGACCCTGTCTTTCAAAATGAAAATGAAAAGGGCTGGAATGCGCTCAGGGTAAAACACTCCTAGGCTCAACCCCCAGCACCAAAAATCAAAACAAAACCAAAAAATATTAACAGCAACACTACCGAATGCTCCATTGTTATTTGGAAGGGAAGCTGTGGCTCCTTTCTTTTCAAGATCAGTGTCTCAGGTGTTTCCGTGCCGCACGCCTTCCTTCCCTGGGACCTTCCATCTGGCATCACCCACGGGTCGTTCCTTGTGTTTATTAAGAAGAGCCATCTCGGGGAGTGCCTTGGACCCACCTGCCCCTCGCCTTCACGTCTCTACAGTCCCCCACTTTCGGCTAATGGTCCCTGAGCTAGACCGGGTTCCCAGGGCCCCCCCACAAGGCGCTGTGATTTAGTCGCCCCGGCCCGTTGGTGCTTAGCATCCACACTGCCCAAGAGAGTGCCTAGATAATGGGATGCTGGGGCAACCGTGCTGGGAACCGCGCTCCCTCCTCACCTCGCTTGGCCGTCTGGTACCCGTGAGACTCGGGGTTTCACCCAGCAGGGCTGCTCTGGCACCTCCACACGCCCAGAGCATTGCGCCAACAGCCTGGCGGCCCAGGGGAGAGCTTGGAAGCTGGAGGCTGGGCCCCACCTCCTCTGCCCTGACGCAGCGCTTTTTGGTGTCCCCCAGTGTACACCGAACACCACACGCAGGTGGTATGGGCCTTCAGGGAGCAGGGCAGAGCTGGGTTTGGATGTGGATGCAGAGCCCAGACATGGGCAGCTCCTGCGTCTCAGCACAGAGGGGTGGGTCCTACCCTCCAGGTCAGCTCTGCCGTGCCGTCCCTGTCCTCCCTCTTGGTGTCCCTGGGTGGTGAAAGTGCTCCCACAGTCCCCTGTCCCTGGAGCACAGTCCTCAGTCCACACTGAGCTTCACCACCCACCATGATCGTCCCAACCAGAGGTGCAGTGTGGCGGTGTGTGGGGTTGGGCCGTGACAAGGCAGGCCTGGGGTGCCCCCCGTCACAGGCCACTCTGCAGGCCTGGGGCGCTGCCCGTCACAGGCCACTCTGCAGGCCTGGGGCACCCCCCATCACAGGCCACTCTGCAGGCCTGGGGCGCCCCCCGTCACAGGCCACTCTGCAGGCCTGGGGCGCTGCCCGTCACAGGCCCCTCTGCAGGCCTGGGGTGCCCCCCGTCACAGGCCACTCTGCAGGCCTGGGGCGCCCCCCTGTCACAGGCCCCTCTGCAGGCCTGGGGCGCCCCCCTGTCACAGGCCCCTCTGCAGGTATGGGGAGCCCCCTGTCACAGGCCCCCTCTGCAGGCCTCGGGTGCCCCCTGTCACAGGCCCCTCTGCAGGTATGGGGAGCCCCCTGTCACAGGTCCCCTCTGCAGGCCTTGGGTGCCCCCCATCACAGGCCCCCTCTGCAGGCCTGGGGTGCCCCCCATCACAGGGCCCCTCTGCAGGCCTGGGGCTCCCCCCGTCACAGGCCCCTCTGCAGGTATGGGGAGCCCCCTGTCACAGGCCCCCTCTGCAGGCCTCGGGTGCCCCCCGTCACAGGCCCCCTCTGCAGGCATGGGGCGCCCCCCGTCACAGGCCCCTCTGCAGGCCTGGGGCTCCCCCCATCACAGGGCCCCTCTGCAGGTATGGGGCGCCCCCCATCACAGGTCCCCCAGACCCCCGTTCTCTTGGTAGAACACGCAGGACAGATGGGGGCCACCTCCCAGCGCTGTGCTGGTGCTGGACGGATCTGGGCTCCACACTCGGCACACCCAGTTGCAACATGGCTCTCCACCTCCCAAAGTTAGAGAGGCCAGGGGCCCTCACGCCTGTCACCAGGATGCCAGGACCTCGAGGGTGCTCACACCGGCTGTGGCAGCCTCCGCAGGGCCAGAAGCATCCGCAGGCTCACTGCACAGACAGGAAGAGGCGAGGGGCCTGTGTTGAGCCGGGCGGCTCCCACGGCAGGCTCCACACCTGCACACCCGTCTCCCTGCCAGTCAGAGGGGACGGCTGTGAGGCCAGGGGAGAGGAGGTGCCACAGGCAGGATCCTCACTCCCAGAACCACCAGGACTCAGGCAGGCAGCGTGTGGGATGCAGCCTCAGCACATGCCTGGGGAGAAGGGCGCGCGTGCGTGGGCCTGGGGTGCCTGCTCTCCTGGATTGCTGACAAGGGGCCTCTGCACCTGGCCCTGGCTCTGCCTCTCAACCTCGAGGGGCCTGGGGGTCACCTGGGAACTTGCAGCATGTGGAGCCCGGGTCTCAGCTGAGAGGGCACCTGTCTGACACTGCAGCTCAGGCCCACGCCCCTGTCCACAGACCAGCTATGGGACTGAGTCCGTCCCCAGACCTGAAGCCAGTGAGCCGCGTGGGAGCCTATGGGGCACACCCTCCTTTGCAGGTCCTCACTCATGTTGCCTCCCAGCTCAGGAGGCCTCTGGCCACACCAAGCTCTGCTGGGTCTTATGACATCGTCATGCAATGTGCCAGACCCCGGGGGACACAGCTGTCCTGAGCAACTCCAACGCCCATGCCCACGTGTGTGGAGCACCACCTCAGCCCTGAAGCTTTGTGTCCACTTCCGTGAGGCCGTCCCCTCCTGCCATGCCCACCCCATGTCCTTCCCACCTTCACACACACCTTCCGTCCCATGCCGCAGGCGGGCAGCAGCCCCTCGTCCCCTCCCCTGGCTCTCGGGGTCCACTGCCTCCACCTCCACCGTCCATCCCAGCTTCTCCTCGCCCCAGAGGCTTCCTCCCAGCTCACCAGGCAGCTGGACCCAGAGGCCCATAGGCACCGATGGCGACCAGACCCCACTCCCTGCACCCGCACCTGCACGTGCCCCACCAGCAGGGCTCCAGATGCCTGTCCTCTGCACCTCTCAGAGCCGATCCAGAACAATCTAGGTTGGACTTTGGAGAAACTGAGGAGCTGCCGTTTCTGTCTGCCTTTTGTCTCTTTATTTCAATGCAGAACCCAAACTTAGGGTGGCACCTGGCACACAGCAGACCCCCAGCAGGCTCTGCAGCCTTGGGCAGCTCCCTGTCCCTGTGCCTGGACCACGGTCACACGGAACATGAGGGTGCCCTGCTGCGGGGCCCACCCGCTCACCTGCTCTGTGTTTCTGTGTATTAAACAGAGGGCTGCGCCAGGACCTGCAGCCTGTGACGGGGTGCGCCCCGCCACCACCCTCCTCAATGGTTTGCTTCTCGAATGGGGTGCGACCACCTGCTCCCAGGGCATGGATGCAGAGTGCTCGGGGCCTGCCTGGGCAGCTGTGACCCTGAGTTGTGCCTATCATCACTTACAAACCTACGGGGTCTCTTTGTGTCCTGGAAAAACAAGGACCTTCCACCCTTGGCTCCCCAAACTCTCAAGGCTCCTCTCCAACACCCACCAGGCATCACGGCGCGTGGTCTCAGCCTGGAAGACTGACAGGAGCCAGGCCCGGCAGGCCCTGTCCAGGTCCTCAAAGAGGGACCTTGGCCAGCACCTCCACACACTGACCAGGGCCTCCAAGGAGGGCCATTACTGTGCAAGCCACGGTCTTAGAGTGGAGGGTTTGTCACTGAAGGCGTGGCCTCGGCCCAGGCCACCACTGGAGGGATCCCTGTTGGTCAGGATCCTGCCGGACACTTGTTCCCCATGTGAATGAAGCGCAGGAGATGCATGATTCAGGAGAAGAGATGCTCTGAGTAGCGAGAAAGGAGGGCAAGTGCTCAGGGCACCACGGGAGCCAAATGCTGGGCAGGGAGGTCCACCAGCAGCCGGCGACTCCAGCCAAGGCTGGGCGGCGTTCTCTGGGCTAAGGGCTGGGCCGGCTGGTGCCGTTGTCAGTCACATAGGGCCGCAGGGTGGAGCCTTGTGACAGGAAGGGGCTCTCAGGTAATCAGGCTGCAGAGACAAGGAGAAGCCATGGGGAGACCGGTGAGCACCAGCTGGGAGCAGAGCCCCCGTCGGTCCCCCTGGAGTGCGAGGGTCAGTCCTCCTGTCTCCCCAGATGTCTCCGAGGGCATCGCTGACCCTCATGAAGCCTGCTTTCTAACGGGGTGATGGCAAGGCCAGTCCTGTCCCATGGGCTCGGTGGAGCCCTTGCCTGTGTGTTGGAGGGACTGCCGTGAACATCACTGAGCCCCTGAATGAAACGCCCAGAAATCAAGTGGATGGCCCCGAACTGCACGCATCTGCTCAACGAACGTGATGACGTCTTGCAAAGCGTCTCGAGTCCCTCTGAAGCAGTGTGGTTCAATCCGTGCCTGTGGCACTACCGTCCACCCAGACCGACATCCACCCAGGCCAGGGGAACCGGCAGGCCTCCTCAAGGCCACAGAAGTTCCCGCACTGCTGGCTTTCTGTGTGGCCATAGAGGACACAGCAGTGCAGGTCGGCGCCGTCAGCTGCTCTCATGGGAACCTGGGCTGCACGTGGGCCGAGTGTGTTTGGAACAACCAGCAGGCGTTTCAACAGGCTCCACAACCCTGGGGCCTCAGCAGGAAGTGGATGAAACCAGGCCGCTCGTCATACGGTCTGCTTGATTTCAGTCTCCATAGAAACAGGATGTTCAGGTGCTGTGGGATGTTTTTGTCTGGAACGTTTGCACATCTTGGAATTTGGGCATGTGTGTAGACAGAAAGCCAGATGTGGCGTGCGGCACACAAGGCCTCAGAGAAGCCGATGCTGGGCCGAGAAACTGCCCCACAAGTAGAGCTGGAAGTCACTCTGCCAGCGGCAGAGTCAAAAGTGAACAAAACCATGGGAACCTCATGAGATACTGGCTGCAGGAGGTGCTTGTGTGGGTGCGTCCCAATGACCCATGTGGATGTTTGGGGCAGGGGTGGACAGTGGTGTCCTGCTGGAGGCCTGCCTTTTACCTGCTGGCGCTGAATTTGAGTGAGATTTGCATTGTCTGTGCAAGTTTTGTCATTTTCTTTTTAGGTGCTAATGAAACTACATTTCTTAAATGCAGTTGAAGGTAAAGGTTTTCTTTCCCTTCTAAAAGGTACTGCCCTGCTCTGACTGACGGAGGACAATATGGCCAGGGACAAGTGGGAGGAAGTTCTTGGCGCCGGCAGCCTGGGTGGGGAATGCAGAGGACGCCCCCATCAGAGACAGCCTGGAGCACCGCCTGGTAGTGGGTGGGTCTGTTCACCAAAGGGAGCATTATTTCAAGGAAAACAGATTTGGCTCAAATGAAATTCCTACACATTTCTGAGCTCCATTCCTGGACTAAAAGGGAAATCAATGAGCATCTCGAGACGCTATGTGCAGAGCTGACCTCACCTTTCATCAGGCGTTTGGATGGCAGATGTGCTCTCTTCCTCCTGGTTCAGGGACGAGCAGCCTCCTTGGTTAGGAAGAGGAGAGTAGGAAGAGGCCCAGGTCAGGAGCTGACAAGCTCGCACACGTGGGCAGAGTGCACCCCGATCGCTTCTGTCCGGTCCTGCTTGATGCCTGACCTAGGAATGAGAAGAGGAGCTTGGCCACCCAATAGACGCAAAGCAGCTCAGCTTTTGCCCCTTCTTGTGGCTCCCCCAAGGCAGAAGGAACATTCCCCTCAGGATCGAAGGGCGGTTCCTCGGTGACGCTGCTCCTGACCCCAGCCTGCGCTAGACCAGGTGCAGAATGTGCCACGCTCCCCCTTTAGGGAAACCCATCCTTCGCCTCAGGTAGGTGTCCCAGTTAGACCTCCAGCTCTGTGAAGGCAGGTACACCTGCTCCTCACATCCAGAGGCTCAGCTTGGCCCGAGAGCGATGCGTGCGATTGAGAAACTCAGCTGGAGGCTTCCAGATCTCGTTCCGACCTGTGGCAGGTCATGCCACTCTCAGAAAGAGCCACCCCTGTGCCGAACACTGAGCTTGGGTGACTTGTCGATGTCATTATGAGGAGCCTGCCATTGATGGATGTGTAGGCTTTCTCCAGCAGTTGTTAATGGACAGGATTTCCGCCAGCATTTAGGACTTACTTCAGAAATGACCTTCTTGCTGGCTTGTGAATGAGCACTGTCCTAGGAAACTGGACACTGCAGCATTTGGCTCAGGAAGGTGTCTGGTCTCTGAACCTGTCCCTGAAGGGTGAGGCTGCTCAGGGCCCTGCAGTGGGAGCGTGTCCCAGCTGCCACACTGCATCGTCCCTTGTAAACAGCTGAAGTCGGTCAGTCTCTCTGAATGAAGGGAGCCATGTGGGTTCAAGGAACCAGAGGGCTGTTCAAAGTTGGCTTTGTGTCTCTGAAGCGTCTAATAGAGGACCCTCGGGATTGCTGATCTCAGAATAGACCCTCGGGATTGCTGATCTCAGAAAAGGCCAATTTAGCAAAACTGTTCTTAGAAATTGCTGTCACTGTCACCTTTTTGCAGCAAATTAAGCTTTCTAATTAATTTTTTTTAAGTGCCACCAAAGAAACATAATAGCACTCATTAAAAGGTAGAAGTGGTACAGATCACCGCTGAATCCTGCGGGTGCTCCTGTGCTCACTGAAAGCCACGTGGGGAATGTCCCCACAGATGACTCCAGTGGTCCGTGTGTCGCTGAGACTGCTTCTGAAAGGAGCCCTGTGTGGTGCCAAGGAGCCAGGCTGCTGCACACCCCAGGTCAGTGGGATGAGTGTGGAGGTGCGGGCCTGCGAGGCCTCCCCACGCGCTCGGGGCCGCAGGTCAGGGCTGCATTTCAGCGGGTCCTCTCTGCCCTCTCTGTGCCCCTGGAGGCTGACACAAGACTCCTGTTTGATCAGAGTTGCAATATTTTTAAAGGTATCCCTTTTTCAAGTAGATTCAATGAATATGTTAAATTGGGCATTTGGGGGTGGATTCTTTCCACTTCGTTTTGTTTTGCTTATTTGCACCTTTAAAGAAGACCTGAGTCCAAGGGGGGGTTTTCAAGTAACACTCGTAACCCACACAAACATTCATGGTGGGCAACCATGAAAGGCTGTAGATAGGAGCAGAGGTCAGTGAGGCCTCCTCGTGGCCCTGACCTGGCACGTACGCAGGTCGTCGCGGAGGCTCCTGTGCCAGGAGGCAGGCTTTAATGAGGAGTGTGCTCCCGCCCGTCGGTCCCGCCTGTCTCCTGCGCCTCTAATTAGCACCCCTCGAGTGTGTCTTCAACACTGGCAGGACTGGCTGACGGCACCGAGTCCAAACTTCAATTCCGATGAGACAGATGGTTCCAAGTCTGAACCAGCTTCATCTGTAGGAAACTGGCGTCTGATATTTACAAAAAAAACGGTGCCCTGGCAGCAGCTGCCCGTGGGCTTCCCGTGTCTTGCCACCATGTCCGCCCTCTGCCGTGAAGCAAGACTTCCGCGGCTAGAGCAGAACATCCCACACCCAGCGTGCCCAGCACCCGCGATGGTGCTCCCCTCGCACGCCCTGGGCTGTGCACCTGTGCGGCTCACACGCTGCTCTCAGCTGCGATGCAGGGGAATGTGAACGTCACACTGCTGGAACCTGTACCGTGCTCCGGACTCAGGCCCTTCTCTGCCGTCTTCCCGCATCTTTGACCCGTTAGAAACCCAGTCTCATAGGCAAGTCTAGCATTCTGAGCACCTGAGCATCTCCCCACAGCGGGGATCCCACCCTCCTTCCCTCCTCTAGGACTTCAGGAGGTCCCTTAACATGCACTGTACCTTACCTTTCATTGAGTCCCGACAGATGGCATGACGAACACCTGTCAGTCTCCTAGGGTTCCACCCAATCTATGCAGGGGAGTTGCACTGACTTTGAGGATGCGGGTCGGGCCTCAGAGAGGCGTGTGCGTCTGCAGGGGACTTTCTCATCCTTGAAGCAATCCCGGGCCTGAACGTCAGTGAGGGTGGCAAGTAAGGGTCAAGGTCATGATGTGACCCCAGAAAGGACAGGCCTGTGATGTTTCAGGTCAGCAAGAGGATGTGGGGCGTGGTGAGGGTACAGAGGAGCAGACTGAGTGGGCAGGAGGGCCAAGCAAGCCAGCAGGAGGGCCCGAGGCTTCCCCAGGACGGGTGCTCTGCAGGCTCCCTGACAGCACCCGACACCTGCAGCCTTGGCCACGACCTTGGCCTCAGCTTCTTGGACCAAGATGCACACTGGGCCGGGAAGTGGCTGAGGAGTTGGAGACACGTGCCCCAGGGTCACTGCAGTGTCCCAGGCATCTGGATATACTGTGTCACGAGACGGTTGCTTGTCACAGACGCCTTGTCCCTGTTGCGAAGTCACAATGCCCTTCATCCGCCGTCAGTGCAGCAGCAAGGGACATTCAAGACACCTGCCATTACCATGCACCTGCCGGTCACTGGTGGACACTGTAGGGGCTCAGGGTCATTTCTTCCTCGAGTTGTCTGCAACACCAAGCAGGCATCCCTTGTAAAACTGGTTAACGGCATGTACACAAAACGTGAGCTGGCCACGGCTCCAAGGACACCGGTCAGTTTTACTCAGGGCCTCTCTCTCAGGGCTTTACAATTCTGTCGTCTCCTTAATGGGCACATTAAGACCTGTCTGTATCTGGTGGAGTGAAGTCAGTGAGCACTGGTTCACAGTGTAGACTGGATGACTGCTTGGGCTGGAGAGGTGTGGCCGCAGAACAGCCCTCGTGCCGGTCCTGCCCCCCTGGTGTCTCTGTTGAGCAGGGAGCTACAGGCTAGAGAGCAGCATCTGCCTTTTCAGAATCATGCTGTATTGAAGACCACCTGCCCTGCCCCCACGGCCCTTCCTCACGTCCACTGACATGCTGTTGAGCTGGGAAGAGACCACCCCGACTCCTGGGCTTCTCACAAATCCCTGTGAAGCACCGTGATGTCAGACACTGGCCAGATTCACCCTCTCACTTGCAGTGACCCTTTAGAGACACCAAGCCACATTGGGTGCAGACAGAGGGGGCAGGGGTCATGCCAAGGCTGCACACGGGTCGGGACGGGGCAGAACCGCTCCCCTGTCACAGCACACCCCTCGAAGCCACCATGCCTGGAAGTCATCGCTGGGGTTTCCACAGGCGGCTGCAATTTCTGGGAATGCCAAGCCGAGTGTTTTCTGCAGATCAGCTCTGCACCCCATTGTTGTGCATGTCTACATATCAGAGTAGGCGGCGTTCCCTCGGCTCGAAGGAGAGGAACTCTCACATCCACCGTGTGCACAGGCTCTTTGGAGAACTCCAGGTGGGCACGGAGGGTGATGCTTGCATCGCTGTGTGGTGAGGACTGCGCTTCCTCACCAAGCCGGCCAGCTGAGCCATGTGGCCAGTATGGTCTCCGTGCCACTCTTCAGGTGGCAGGGGATACAGACTCACAAGCCCTGCAGGGCACAGGCAGCAGGCACAGTGGAGGAGCTGAGTCTGGACCTGAGTCTAGACCTGAGTCTAGGCTTCGCGACTCACAGACCAAAACAAGTGTCACACAGAGGCCCTGCTGCTGAGAGAGGCTGCAAGCCACCGAGGCCTCCCAGCCATCCCCCTCCTGTGCAGCAGGGCTGTGGTCCCCAAGCGGCAGGACGTGGCCACACAGTGTGGGTTCCTTGGCAACAGCTTCCTTGGAGGGCAGGGACTGCGGTGCAGCAGAGCACCCAGTGCTGGCCACCTCCTGAAGAGGTGCTCTCTCCACAGAACATGCCAGCCTGCCCACTGCACAGCAGCAGTGTGTGACGCAGGGATCCATTTGTCTGCAAAGGATTGGTTCCGGCTTTCAGAAAATGACTCAGACGTGGTTCCTCATCCCCTTGCACAGGTCTCGAGCAGCATCAGCCATCCCAGCGACCCAGCTGTGGGCAGCTGCCGGGGAGAGCCTGCTGCCTGCTCTGATGAACGAACAGGGCTAGCGTCCGTGCTGCTTGGCCCAGAGAGAACGCGGTTAATGCAGTGCCATTCCGGCCCCTGCAGACGGGATTGCAGTGCACCCCAGTTCCCCTGGGGGGTGCCACCTGGGCTCCCCAGGCAGGAGGCTGTCTTCTAATGGCCCTCTCAGGAGGGTTCTCCGGAACCTGCTGGAGGCAGCTGGACACACACAGCAGGGTCATCACCTGCTCCACGTGGTCAGAACCTGCCTTCCTTGAGGGTGGGGACCTGTCTGCTGAGGGTTCTCCAGCAAAGAGAGACAGTAAGACAGGATGCTGGAGCCTGCTGTCACTCCAGGTCCCCTCAGGGCCAGAAGCACCTCTGCAGCGCCAGAGTCCTCTTGCCAAGCTTCTGCTGGCCTAAGGAAAGTCAGCCTAGCCACAGGCCTCCAGGTGCCAGCGCTGTCTGAGGGCAACGACTGCTGAGGGCCGTCCTCAGTGGTATCCCCAGAGCATTTCTCCAGGAGCTGCACAGAGACGGGTCCTGGAACTCCATCCAGCTAGAGGATGAGTCGCACTTCCTGCCGGGTTGGCCCCTGGGCCCTGCTGCCTCTGCCCTATGGCTGGAAGCTGCATGGGCCGCATGGTCAGTCCCCTGCCACTGTCCAGCCGATGTGCATGGACAGGGTCTCTTGGGTCCCATGACCAGCATTCTGCTGGCTGCTTCTGTGACAGACGGTTGATGAGGGTCTTTAATATTGCCTCTGCAAACTGGAGGACTTGGCCGTTTACTCCTTTCTAATAGTTTCCCGATGAGCTCGGACTTGGCTGCCCTGGGCCAGGCACTGCAGCAGCATGTGCTGCGTCTCGCGCTGCTTTCTCTTGAGTGTGTGAGATCGGGCTAAATCCCCAAGCAACTGGGTGAACAGCTAAGCACGTTTGAAGTGGGGGTGACCAGCAGTCCGCCCAGTGCAGCCACGTCACGGGCTTTTCCCTCGGAGCTAGGGATGTGATACAGGTGCTGCCTCCTGGCAGCCGCTTCCCCTCCCGGGACTGGTTCTTGCCCCTGCACCCGGCACCAGCTCCACTCACGGTCAAACAGTCCCACTGGCCTCTGAGTCTGGCCTTGCTCAGGCCACGCTGGCCTCTCTCACTCAGCAACATGGGACCCCACTGCTATGTGGACCCCCGCCTCTCAGACTGCGGGCAGCGGCCTGTGTGGTAGGTGAGCGCAAACACTCACCCTGCCCAGTCCTCACCATCCCTCAGGTTCCTTGCTGAAGTCCCATGAGAAATGGCTCTTCCTCAAGACAGGAAGGGACCTGGACAACTTCAGGCGCCCTGTGGCCCTCGCGACCCTGTGTTCCAAGACCACCCCTGTGGCTTAGAGCCCCTGCACTCAGATGGAGCTCTGTGTGACAGTTGGACAGGTTCTACGCACCTTGCACAAGCCCGTCCCCATCTCCGCGGCTCCCCGAGTCCATGCCAGGACATCATGGATCCACCGTGGGTCCTGCATGAGTCCAGCCAGATGCTGCTTCAAGGTGAGCGATGGCCACAGCATGGAGCTCTGCTCTTGCCACAGTGACTGCACGCGGCAGCTGGACTGCAGGCCCAGGAGCTGCCTTGCGCTTCCTGCGAGAGCAGAGAAGGGCAAGATCCCAGGGGGGTGGCTTCAGCCGGTGGCCAGGAGCCTGCGGAGACGGAGACACCACATGTGGAGACCTTGGATCTGCCTCCCAGGCCGAGGAGCCCAATTAGAAGAGGGTTTCACCAGAAGGTAGGGGGTGAGGGTGCCGGCAGGTCACCCCAGGAGTGATTCTGAGCGGGGTGCTGGCGCAGGTCAGGAGGATTTGGTGGTATTCTTACTTATTTTAGGAAGAATGGCTTGGTCTGAGTTATGTTTGCCCAGAGTCACTCCCAAGTTATTTCAGAACAAAGTCAACAGGAACAGGGCCAAAGCAGGGATCCTGGCACCAGGACGGAGGCAGTGGCGCCTCACACCCAGAGTACCAGCAGGAGGGGTGCAGGAGGTGGCCGACCACGAGGCACGAGAGACGGCGTGCCCTGGACAGCACTCCGCTCCTGAGGCTCCAGACTGAGGCTCCACAAGGGCTGCTCTGTATGAGGCCAGCCAGGGCGGTCTCTGCAGGAAGTTGGACCTGTGATGACTGACATTGAAGGTCAGACACTACCAAGCACCAGCAGGGACTGCAGCTCCTGAGTATGGACGCGGAACAGAGCCATGGCGTTAGGAAGCCGCCTGGTGGCTCCTTGAGAGTTGTTCACCCAGCACTGCCTTCCCAGCCCTCACCTAAGATGGAAAACACACACCGTCACCAGCACGGACCCTGTGTGCCCTGGGGTGGCCAGCACGGCACATCCATCCAGGGCAGCTCTTGGGGTGGCGGGCCAACTGGGCGCTGGGCAGGGTGGGAGGCCTGAGGACGGCGCACGTCCGAGACAGCAGAGGGACAGCTGCACGGGTGCCTCTGCCCTGTGTTCCCAGCTAGCAGAGGCAGAGGAGCTGAGGCACCTCGGGGTCCCAGGGATGGAGGGCACCACGGAGGCTCGCAGGGGACTCGGGTGACAGATGTGCTGATGATGCCATGTGCCTACACCCTGCCCGCATCCCTCGTGATCCAAGGACCCCTGCAGCAAAACAGGAGCTCTGCTGCACAGAGTTCACAGCCGGCCACGCAGCTGCAGGAAGGGATGGTCAGCAACTCTGTGCTGGGCGGGGAGACCGAGGCCGAACACGTCTCACAACTGCCGGAGCCAAGGCGGCGGTGAGCTCCGCGCCCACGCTCACACTCCTGTGCAGCTCCGAGCCTCTGCCCTCTCTGGACTTCCGTCTCCCGCTTTCACGAGTCGGTCAGGTGACCTCTGAGGATCGTGGCATTCTGGCATGCTGGGCTCAACCGCGGATGTGACCAAGGACAGCTCTTCACTTCAGTGGCAGGCTCAGCACTTGCCTCAGGAATGCAGGCCCCACGGTGCAGGAGGCTGGCTGCAAGAGGCGCTGGTGTCCTGTGTGTTGTCCTGCGCACACACATGGGACCCTCCCCTCAGCTGCCTCTCTGGTGACCTGGGGTTAGGAGCACCTCACTCCGGGGAGACAGGGTCCGTGAGCAGATGCACAAAGGCCTGACGGAGGTCAGTGAAGCTGGTTTGGGGCAGTGGCCTTACTACGCTGACCATCTACTGTCCAGGGAGCTCTTCCTTCCTGGGCACGTTCTGTCAGGCCCTCAGCGCAGTCGGTGTGTGTCGCCCCCAGCCATGTGGCCTCGTTCTCCTCCACAGAATTACAGTCCATGTGCAGGCTGGCCGGCTCAGGCTTGCTGCCCGCTGCCTCTGCTCTTTAGCTTGTAACGGTGGAGCTGGTTGGTGCTGGGTGGCTTCAGCCAGGGCGAGTTGCTGCTGCGATTCTAATGGCCTTGGTTAAGAGGTCACACAGAGAAACCTAACATCTCCTGTTCTCCATAGTGCCCTATGTGTGCCCTGAGGGTGTGTGTCTTGGTGACCAGGGACAAATAAGAAGGATCTGTTCCACCCTAGCCTTTGCTTTGCTGCTGGATCAATCATGAGCATCCATGACGCCTGGGACGACCAGCTCCCAGGCAGGTCAGTTCATCACCCCCCCACACAGAGCCACGGGTCCCTAGGATCCCAGTCCAGAGCACTCCCAGGTCTCTGCAGGGCAGGAATATCCCATGGCTCCAGGACGCCAGGGAAGGTTGCTCAGGCAGCACGCACGTCCATCTGCCATGCTCTTTAGAGAGTGTAATTGATAGGGCTCTCTCTCTAGCCAAGAGGACAGGCTCAGTGTTTCTGTAGGTGTTTTGTTCTGTTTTGTTTTTTCTCTATAAGATCTTAGAGCTGCCTGTTCTTCATTAAAAAGAAAATTATCCTTTATAATTACTCTCCTGCGTTTGATCCGGCCAAGGTAGAGCTACCTAGCTTTCTCTTGGAGTAGGAGGAAGGCGGGGCCGGCTCTGTTGTGCAGTGGGCGTGACAAAAGAAGCTCGTCGGGCCAGCGGTCTCTCTGTGGGACAGGAGATGGAGGACCCCATGCTCGAGGGCGGAGATGGACTGTGGAAGGCCCTTGGCCTTGGCTCTCAGCTTCGGTTTTAATCTGTTTTAAGAAGAAATTGAATACTTTTTAGAAATTCTCCCTGAGTCCTGCACGCCTGGACGTGTGAGAGGCAGCGTGTGCTGGCGGTGCTCCTGGAGTGCTCATTTCAAGCCGCATTAAGACACGGGCCTGCTCACCTGGGCCACATGCTCTGGCTGGGAGGCTGCTGATCATTACCGTCCAGCCAAGTCAGCCCATTTCCGCTGAGACCAGCGGGGGTTTTCATGGTGTGTTTCCTCCTGGTTCCTCCCCCCGTTGCAAGTTCAGGAACATCAGGATTGCTCTCCCCACGTGTCAGTCCCAGGGGTCAGTCCCACCGGCTCATGGCTTCCTGGGCCTGCCGGTGATGCCTAAGTGTCCTCACTGGCTTCTTGACTGTGTTACCCTGTGGTCTGCTGGCTCTGTGCGGCTCTCCAGGAGTCTGGCTGTGTATACAGGCTTATTCTGCAGGAACCGGGCAGAGAAGAACCTCTGCTATCCTTGGAGTTTGTTCTCGTTCTCTCTAAACAGGCCCTTTGGTTGCAAGCGGGAGGGTAGCTCGTCCCACAGGGAGCAGGCTGCACGACGTGTGGAGGTAGGCTGGACTGCAGAGGGAAGGGGCCTGTATTCTGAGTTTAGGTCTCTGGCCGAGGGCTCAAGGAGACAGGCCATCAGGTGTGCCAGGATGGACACTGGTGGTGGCTAGTGACGTGTGTGGCAGTGCCCTGGCCACACTCCTGGGCCAGCCCATGCTGCTGGCCATCTCCACGAACCTCCTCCTGCCCACCCGCGTGGCCAGCTCAAGAGGATCCTTTGGGAGTTCAGCCTGAGGCATCCTGCTGGGCAGTGTGTCTGTGAAGCACGGCAGCTGCTGGCCAAGTGTCTGAGGCAGGCCACCCTGCTCTGTGCCTGCCTGTGGTGATGATGAGCAGCCCTCCTGGGCCCATCTGCCCAGAGGAATGTGGATCCAAGGTGGCCAGTTTGTTTTCTTCCTGACGTTTATTTTCTCATGTGTAAACATGTGGATTATTATGGTTCCCAACTCACAGCCTGTGGGAAATCAGATTATGTGGCCCAGAATAATTCAGAAGGTAGGCCAGGAAAAACAGTGCCAAGCGATGACGGCCCAGGCCAGTTGAATAGAGGCCGTTGGGCAGGGGTCGGGGATGACAGTGAACCAGGGGGCAGAGAAGCGGCTTGGGACAGGCAGAGCTGCCTGCTGGGCCTGTGTCCCGTAGCCTGTGGGGGTCGAGGTGACCTCAGCCACCACCCGTGCTCTCCCCCTGCTCATCTTCTTAGGCAGCTCTTGAACTCAGTCGTTCATCTTGTGCTTGTCTCCTAAGAGCCAGACCCCCTTGGTCGGCCACCTCTTCAGGCTACCACTGGGAGCCGTCCACATGCCATCTGCCCCGTCCTCCAGAATCTGCACAGGACAACACTCACAGGCTTCAAGGGGCCCAGAACCTCCCAGCTCGGGTGACAAGGGTGCGGTGCAGACGTGGCATATGCACCCAGGGTCCCCTCAGATGTGTGCCAGCTGCCCAGCACATCAGGGCCACTGCTCACGTCCTGGCTCTCAGGTGCTGCTGGTGGCCCACTGCTCTCGACCTCCCCTGGGCTCACGGCCTTCCTTCCCGTCTCTCTCTATTGCTCTGCATCTGCTGGGGTTGGCTCTCCTTGTGAGGCACGTCATGTATTGATCCAGCAGTGCTTCTTATGCAGGGACTTTCATTCCAGTGTTCCCCATGGTGACTGTCGCAGGTTGTGTGAGCAAAGGACGGGCTGGTGTGACACCAGAGGTGAGGCAGAGAGGCCCAGAGAGCAGGAGCTCCTCAGCCAGGCGGAGTTCTCCTCAGGACCTGCAGCCTGAGCCACAGACACACAGCACCCAAGCAGAGCTCAGCCCTGGGGCACACAGGTGGCAGGACTTTCTGGTGACCTGCAGGGAGAGGATCCACAAGCCTCAGAACCCATCAAGTGGAACACGACATCCACTCCCAACATTAGAAGAGGCTTGCTACGCAGCACTTGGCCACCAGCCCAGCAGAGGAGCTACAAGGGCAGGCAGTGTCAGACACCCAGCACGGTGAGGACAGGCCTCTGCTCAGAGCACGTGTCCCCGGGTGTTTGGGTGTGACCTCTCAGTGATTCTCCTGGGGAAGCTTCTTCTTGAGAAGTAGGTCGGGTTTCCTGCAAGGTGTGAGAACATAGCACACTGGACCCCAGGTAATTGTAAACAGGTACGTGAAAATCAGGCTCATCCCTAAAGGGGTGAGCTAGCAGTGTGTGCCAATGGAGGACCCAGTCCACCAGCTGCAGGTGGCCATTGCATTTCCTTTCACCTACGGACCCTCTACAGAGGTAAGCATTGGGCTGGTTCCTCTCTGCAGGCATTGACTTCTGTCTCCTCTGCCCTTCCTGTTTTGCAAAGGGCCTGGCCAACCTCAGTGGTAGGGACGTGGCTGATTGCCAGGTCGTCTTCTGTGGACCTCATCAGAAGCCCCTGTGGTCCAGCTGGTGGTTGATCTTGTGATATCTGAAATCCACAGGGCTTCACAATAAGTCCTATGAATAGCACACACAGTTCTGGCATGGAAACCGTCACTGGGGTGGAAAATGTGAACGCTGTAATTATTTACCCGGGTAGGGTTCATTGTGAAAGCATCTCAGTTGCAAATCTAAATTGGGTTGTGGGTGTGACTGTTGGTTTTCCTGAGAGCGCTAACTTGTGCTCTGCTGAGAAACCTGGAAGATGCTCAGGTGTCTAGAGAAGACAGCCACATCCCCCAGGGACATGGGAAGTCATGCAGAGTGGGTTGCTCTGCTACAGACCACTCCTTCAGCCACATCCGACTGAGCCTGCCTGCTGTCTCCTCCTGCCCAGGACCCAAGGGCCAGAGGAGCTTTGGGTCCTCCAAGGCTGGGCCCTGATTTTAGGTCTCCTCAAAGCCTCTGCTTTCCCTTAGAAGTTGAAGAGAACAGAGGACGGGGAGCACTGGGCCTGGCCCAGCCCTGCATCCTGATGCCCAGGACCACGCTCTCACTGTGCCCACCACGCAGAAGAGGCAGGGCATGTGCACATCCCACTCTAAAACCACTTAATCAAGCCAGAAGAGTGTCACTGAGGCAAGCACACAGGACAGCTAATCCTCTGTCCCTGTTAAGTCACTGGTAAACGACTTGCTAGACACGGAGCCCGTGCTGGCAGAACAAAGGAATGACCAGGTGATGGGGGTTCAAGGACCCTGGAGTTGCTGGCCACCTCCTTCAGCCCATGTGCTCGACCTGCAGTGACATTAAACAACGAGGGTCTGACCACCAACGTGCGCAGTGTCCTCGGTCGGGAAGAATCCCCTTCCTTTCCCACCACAAGGGGTTTTCTGGAAAAATTCTTAGGAAGAAAAGTTCAAGTTGGATAATGTTTCACTGGCTATGACTTTCTAAGGTGCTGGTCTCAGGAGGTGGCCCAGGAGCTATCCTCTAGGCAGCCCCAGGGTCAGGTCTTAGGTCAGGCTGACCCTTCCGATGCAGGGTCAGGGCCACCTGGGAGGAGGCTCCAGCGACCGGCTCACCAGCAGCCCCTCCCCGGTCTCTCCCCCAGGAGGAAGCTGGCCAAGCCCCGTGGCAGGGTGTCAACTGGCCACTCACAGCCAGCAGAGACATCCCAGGGGCCGTGCGGTCTCTGTGGCCCTCATCCCAGGACAGCGTGGGAGGAAGTCCGTGAAGATACCCAGCACTCAGTGCTTGAGGCCACCAGGCCAATGTCACTGTGCTCCTTTGGGAGGCCCAGCTGCCATGTAGCCCCCAGGAGCAGGCCAGGCGAGGCCACACGGGCCCCCAGGAGGCTGTCTAGCAGTACCTTGCTGTCCATCTCACATGCTCAGGTCCTGGATGCCTCGTGCTGTTTGAAGGACAGGCTAATATTTGTTGGAAATTATGGCATTTCTTTTTTTAAAAAATCATTAAGAATAGTAATAGAAATGTGAAGAGTGTTCAGAGGGGTCTGGGACCTTGTGGTAAAGCTATAGAGCCTGAGGTACGAGCTGGGCAGGGACTCCAGGACAAAATGGCCTTTGATACAGATGTTCACTTAGTTCATAAACCCTCATGGAAGATCTGTGAAAATTCAAGCCATCCCCAGCTGCCTGTGGCGTTCAAGGAGGGTGGAAACAGGTCGCCTGGGCCTCTGAGACCCCACATGCACCCTCCCACTGAGTCACCCAGCCTCGGCCCCTAGGTCCTCCTGGAACAGAAGTGTACTTGTCCCCCCACCCCCAGCCCCGTGGCCGACTGCCCGCTGGGCTGCGTGGCTGCTGTGTTGATGAGCAGACATGATCCTCAGTCTTCAGGAGAGGGCGCCTGGTGAGAGCTGAGCTTCAGCATCGGGCCTCCCCAGCATCTTCTGCAGAGCTGCGGAGAACTGGGTGGACGCCCATGACCAGCCTTGACGGGGAGTCGCAGAAACAAGCTTGGAAACCGGGTGACTCCAGCGCTCTGCCCTGTCATTCTTCCGTAAAATCGCTTTGGCCTGCCTTTTCTCTGTCTTGCCAGATAACTATGGTGAGCTTTTTAGCATGATTTGGATTAGCCAGACCTGCTCTCTGCAGTAAATGCAGTTAATGAATTGCAGATTTCTTAGATCATCTTTCTACCCCAGGGCAGTCAGGACTGATCTATTATTCAATTGCGGAAAGTGTTTTGAGGAGCAGTCGTGCATAGGCAGTGCTGGTACGGCGGGCTTAGAGCTGCCCCTGCAGCCACTCCACACACGGGAAGGGCAGCCACCTAAGCAACACATTCCACAAAGAGATACTCTTGTGGTGGGGACAGAGTGGCCCCTGGTGTGACACTGACATGGCTCAGCGCCATGAGCTCAGCTCCGGTCGGTCTTCCTCAGAACACTGAACAGGGACACCCCAGGGTGACTGCTGAGACAGCCGGGGTCTGAAGTATAAGCCCTCTTCACGGGTGGGAGACGGGGGCCTTGTAGGGTTCCAGGCCCCGGAAGTCAGTGGTCAGCAGTACATGGCATCGGGAGCTCTGCTTCTCAGATCTCGTCTGGGTCTCCTTGTGCTATCCAGGCCTTCCTGTCCTGCCAAGCTCCCCCGCTGGACAGGGCACCATGAGCTAGTGGTACCTTCCAGGAGCCATCTGAATTCAGAGAGAAGTTGGGAAGGGGAGGAGGAGGCAGAAGCTGAGTGTGGGTCAAATGCCTCCGACTGCCAAGGTCCCTCATGGTTCCCCCTTCATCCTGGCCCTTTGACGTGAATGGCATTGTTCCATTTTACAGATCAGGCAACTAAGTGTACGTCACTTGCCCTGAATCAGACGAGCTGGAACCCACGTCAGCCTGGGCGTGAGCAAGCTAGCCTGCAGAGGGGAAGCTGCCCAGCCACGTGCAGCATTTGTAAGAAGCCACGGGAGGCCGAGGAGCCAGGAGAGGCTCGTTGGAAGTGGGAAGCCACGGCTCCCTCCTGCAGGCTGTGCTCCCCCGCTGCTTGTTCATTAGAAAGGACTGCTACATGCATTGCATTTGGAGCCTGTTGGTTCCACGTAGTTCTGAACAGCGTCTGTCTCAGTGGGGCAGGGAGAGACCCAGAAGCTTGTCTGGTTTGCATGTTTAAGACCAGGGTCACTGGGCACTTGGTTTCCTTGGGACAGTTCAGGGCCTGCCAGGAGCGCCGATAGCGCTGAGCCGCGGGAAAGCCATGCGCGCGGAGTGTGTTTCCCTCCTGTCTTTCAACTCTGCAGCATCTGAGTGCGTCATGCCAAATGGGGGGACCGAGTCCAGGTTTTCACTTCAGAAGAGAGGTTGCTGGGGATGCATGCATCGCAGGTGCTGTCTCCATAGCGGCCGTGTTGACGTCACTCCGCGGTGCTAAAGTGCATGCGTCCCGCGGCTGTGATCTGAAGCCCCACAGATGGGAGCCCGCGGCCCCCCTGTGCAGGGCCCCCCTCCATCTCAGTGTCAGAGCACAGGGACAGGCAGGGAGCTGGCAATGACCTGATACACGGCGGCCGTCCTAGCAGCCACAGGCCTGCTTGATTGATTTCGGTTGAATTTCAGGTCAAGAACTACAAAACTTGTTAAACTCAAATCCATTCGGAGTCCAAGGGCTTTGAAAATGAATTGCAGTCTTGGTGCTGCCATAAAACCCCGTCCTCGCTGGGCCCTGCAAGTGAATTGGGTGTGCAGTGTGTTTAAAAACGAAGAATGAAGCCTTAGGCGTAATTTGTCAACGATTAATAGGTAACCAGTCTCGTCTGTCATTTTTAACAAATATTATTCATTTTTATTAATATCCAACACGAAATGGATGAATAATGGCCAGGCCTGGGGATATAGATCAGAATTCGGTTTTAAGGCTAAGTAGTGCAAACACTGGGCATTTACAAAGACGCAAGCATGAAATGCAGCCACAGATCATGCCTCTGAAGTTGCTTTTAGAAATTGAGTGCAGACAGCAATACTGCAGCTAGGGAATATTTGATATGGATTTGTACAACTCTGTATGCAACAGATTGAGTTTGTTTGGTTCTGTAGGACAGCCACACACACTTTAAGCAGAGTCGCTGAAGTTGAAAGGTGATGTCCAAATAGCACTCATCCCAGGAGGCACTGCCTGCCCAGGCCACATGGGCTCCCCTTGCTGGGTTGCTCAGGCTGCACATCTGCCGAGCACAGGTTCCTGCGAATGGTGACCCTTCGAGGCCACATCCTCTGTGCCCAGCAGCAGCACAGAGCCAGCTCAATGTGGTGGACGCCAGGAGAGCAAAACTTACAGAGGCCGTCGTGGGTGCCCAGTCACATGAGGGCAAGATAGGGTCAGTGGCTACTGAGCTCGCTGAGAGCCGCTCGGCTTCCAGGATACCCTAGATTTGGTGAAATAGCAAAGGGGGAAATATTGCCATTTGCATGATATTTAGACAAGGGAATTTCAGGAACAGCTAAGAACGGTCTATGACAAGGTCAAAGGGGCTCAGTTCGTCCAGCAGTTTCAGGCTTTGGGATGTTCTTTAGGGTTCCCAACAAGGCTGTCGGGAGCAGACCATGGGGAGGCCTGCAGTGGGGACTGGAAGACCCTCCCCTTCCCCACATATCCCAGCAGCTGCACAGAGCCTCCCCTCCGGGAGCCAGCAGAGTGGAGACAGCACTGGGCAGGGTGCGTGCGCCACGAAGGCTCCGTGGCATCTGCTTTCCCGTTAGTCTCAGTGAATGTGGCATCTCCAGGCCTGGGTGTCAATGCCAGAAGAAGGCTGCTTTAAAGAGGAAGCGCAGGGACAACTGAACACCCAAGGGGGAGGAGGGGGAGCAGAGCCTGCTGCAGGCAGGGCTTGAGCCACTCAGGCCTGCAGGCAGGCACAGCCAGGAGCACCATGGGCAGTGTGGACCTCGGAGCCAGAGGGCAGTGTAGGGCCCATGTTCTGATCCGACCTCCACTGAGCAGCCACAGGACTTGGGGTCAATCACCTACCACCCTCAACTCACCTCTAATCTGCAGTCGGAGACCATGACATTTAATACTCAGATTAGGTGACTTCCGGCTCTGAGGTCAGGTGGTCGCAATCAGGAAACGCCAGCAGCAGGTGGACAGGAGCAGAGGGGACGCCTAGGTCCTGGAGCTGGGGTGGGAGGGTGAGCAAGCCCATGGCTGCCACGTCCCGCCTTCCTTCTGAAACGTGCTCAGGACGCTTGGTGGGACCTGGAGGCAGAATTGGTGCACAGCTTCTGTGGTCTCTGCACCAAATTCAAGGAGCTTGGACAGGAGGCCTCTCGGGGCTGGCCTTGTGAGGAAAGAGGGCGATGGAGCAGTGCTGACCGGGAGGAGGCGAACCGTCCACTTCACCACTGTTTCCATCTGAGGCCGTCCCACCAAAGCCGAGCACTTTTATCACTCTCTGCACCTGCAAAAGGCACACCAGCTAGTAGAAGAAAATTTGCAAAGCACAAAAGTTGAAAGGGGCAAATAAAATTCAGCCATAATCCCTCCAGTCAGAGACAGCCCCAGCGCCTTCCTGGATCGCCTCGAGGCGTTTCCCAAAGAAAACTCAGTGCGGCTTTCTCACTCGGCACTCTGCTCAGACTTTCTGAGCACTTACAGGCTTTATCACTCTGCTACAATTGTACTGTAATTTATTTAACGTTCTGCTTTAATTGGACCCTTGAAAAATCAAGGCCTGTCATTTTTTTAAGGAAAAACTGGAGCATCACGACTTACCCTAAAGCCATTTTCACACAATCCAGGAAAAGATGCAGTGTATTTGGAGGTTGCCTGACTCCTGCCACATCCGAGGACCTCACCTGGGGTCTGGTCAGCCTTGTGGAAATGGAGAGGCAACGCCAGATGCAAGAGTTTGTCAAGTAGAGAATTAAGACGGTATGTCAAATAAAGAATTCAATAGTGTTTAAGACTTAATGTTGCTATTTTCCACATTAAAGTGCTTGAAAAATACCTGGCCAGAAAGCATGTTGTGTAACAAAATGAGACAGTGATGGCAGGCAGACCCTGCCCCTCATGTGCAGTCAGATCCCAGCGAGGCCTACACAGGGGCCACCTTTGGCTTCCCTGCACGCCAAGGACACTGGCCACAGCTTGGGCAGGGGTGAGGGGTGGCCGAGAGAGCCAAGGGCAGGCTTTCATAAATGGCCTTGCTCATTCATAGTTGGAGATTCCCAGGCCTGGCTGCACCCTGGATTCACCTGTGGACACATTAACTGGACTGACTGGGGCCCCCCAGAGCCTATGAGCAGGACAAGCAGGAGCACCTGAATTTTCCCAAATTCCCCAGGGGTGGTAAGGCAAGATGGAACAAACAGAAATACAGGTTACTCTTGCATTTCAGAAACAACTGGTATTACATGGGATATACTTACCTTAAAAATTATCCATGGCTCTTCTGAAGTGCGATATAACTGGGTGCCTGGCGTGTCCTCTGGACCCTCCCCAGCCCTACCAAGATACACACTAGTGCTGTTCCTCAGACCCAGGAGCCAGCTGCTTCAACATTACCCACTCTGGTCTCTGAGACTTAAATGGTGAGGGTACGAGCAGCGATGAATGACTCAGTTGGGAGGGCCACGTTTTCCAAGCTTCGTGAAATACCCCTAATTCTGTCTTTCAGGTAGTGTTTTCCAGGTAGACACGTCTTTAAGGGATCTGTGGTCTAAAACTTTATTAAGTACTGCTCATAGTGCAAAGGATTGAATCCTGCATACATTTGGAATTTAGACTTAAAACATTATATAAAACATAATTAGTGTCACTTTTCAAGGGAATAATGTTCAAGTTCAACTGCAGGCAGATACACTCATTTTGAAGTTTTCACATATTTAAATAATGGACTGTCTTCTCACTCCAGTACTTTTGAATCTTTTTCTTTTTAGTCAAGAACTTGAAATTAAGGGTATGTTGCTCTTAGTCATCATGGGTTCATTTGGGAGATGTGTCCAGTGTTCCAATGCATGGCGGAGGCTAGCCCAACTCCACACTGCCCTCCAGGCTGGGGAAGTGGACACCCACTTCAGCGCCAGGTGTGGCTGGAGCCGTTTGCTGTCACCCTTGGCAGAGTGGGTGCTTCACTGGGGACTTTGAGCCCTCTCTTAGCCTGAGCTATGTGACATTGAACTATTGATAGAAATCCTGCAGACTTCAGGGGCAGCCTCTGCTGAGACTTGCTGCTCCATCCAAAGTAGAACCAGAAGCGTCTCTGTGTTTCCCTAGAAAAGCCAGCAACTTCTACTGTGCGGGCTGGTGTGGGCTGGTGGTGCAGCTGGGCGGAATGGGAGAGGAGCCAGCTGGAGGTTCTTCAGTGTCATTGTCCCAGCAGAGCAGAAATGAATCCTCAATCTAAGCAGGCTTCAATGCTGTCATTAGAGCAGCAGCCAGATGTGCCCTTGAGTGTGAGCCTCACACCTCAGAGAATGCAGAGAGCCCAGGCCCGGCGACTCTGCCTCCTGGACGTGGTGTGTAACTCAGCAAACAGAGCCGTACTGGGTGAGCACCCCAGGGACTGAAGCAAGAACCTCACAGGGTGCAGCCCAGCCCAGGGCCACAGACAGAGCTGCCCATGCATCTCTGCTCCCCACCCTCAGGGTCACTGCCTTTGAGCCAAGGAGCAGCACACAGGAGACAGACGAGGAGATAACCAAGGGCGTGTGGTAGGTGTCACAGTGATATAGGAAGAACTTGAAGATGAGCCCAGGCACACACTCAGGTAGGACTGAGGCCTTGACTGACCTGCCTCCTGGCTCCAGCTGAGAGGGCAGAAGGTGGAGCTCCTCAGGACAGACTAGAGCACAGTCCTGCCCCACAGGGACGTGCCAGGATCCACAGAGGGATGAGTGTGCTCCACCAGGCCCACAGAGAGGGCAGGAGGTCTGAGCAGGCAGGGGCATAAGGAGCTGGGTGCCAAGCAGCCAGAGTTCAGAGGAGCCCATGCTGGAGCCGAGGCCATTCCAGAGGACCAGGTGACTCCCTCTCCTTCCCACTGCCTTGAGAGATGCCTCTGTGAGCCAGGCTAGATCCCCAGGGGGGCTGAAGTGGAAGGCAGGGGGGAGGCCATGGCCTTTGGTGATGGTTGGATTCTATCACCTTGCTTCAGGAGCGGAGGCTTCAGGTTCCTGTCCAGTGTGAGGAGGCAGACATGCCACCAGAAAGCACTTCAGAGCAGTGAGAGGAAGTGGCCTGCTCCAGAAATCCAGGGCCAGGCTGGGGCGGGCCCTTCCTGGGGTTCTGCAGAGGAGCCAGAGGGCTCTGCTCCGCTCCTCCAGAGCATCCTGTAGTGCCTGTCCTATGGCTTAGGGTTCTGCTTCGATGCCTTTGAGGGAAGGGATGGTGCCGCAGGAGACACAGCTAGGGAGTGCCGTTCTGGTGGGACTGTGGGACGTCCCCCCCCCCCCGGGTCTGGCCACTACCCAAGTGAGACCCAAGGATCTGTGGGCACTTTGGCAAATTCAAAGACACAGATGCACAGAACAGAGGGCCAGAGCAAAGCAGAGGGTTTATTAAAATGAGGGAAGCAGAGCTCCTGCAGCCTCTGCGTGGCTGTTGTCTAGGGGTTTAGTGGTAACGGTAGAGGGAGTTGGTGGCCTGGAAGAGCATAGGCTAGGGACCTTAGAAACAGCGGGCCTTTGAGTCCAGCCACACCAGGGCACTGGTGTCCACCTTGTCCAGTCAGGGTGTTCATCGCACCCTGCTTTACCTCAGGGTTGGGGCGCAGGCCCGCAGGCTCTGGTGGAGTCACACGTCACCACTGTCTCCTGCATGGGAGGCCCTAGCCCTGTCTGCCTAACACTCTGTCTGCTGCTCTCACGAGGGCACAGTGCCTGCCCGCCATTCCTTCAGGGGAACATGGGCAAGCGCTGGGGACACAGATTTGAAAACATACAGAGCAGCAGACCCTAAGACAAGCCAGAGCCCCGATCATCCCACGTCCACTCCACCACCCTCCCAAGTGGAGGACTCTCAGTGCTGCTGATGCAGAGGATTCTGGGGGCCACCACACCCAGAGGTTCCCAGGCAGTGGCTCAGGACCACCCACCTGCCCCCAGGGTGTCCCAGGAGGTGGCACTGCCCTGGCAACAGAGGGCAAGGGGACACCAGCTTCCATGAAAGCCTCATTCTCCCCTGGAAGTGGCCAACTGGGGTCTAGGCCCACTGGCCACACACCTGTCATTCTTCTCTTCTGCTTCTTTCTGGGAAGATTTGCGCCATAGCCTCATCAGTGCATGGAGACCCTTGAGGATGGCTGCCACTGACTGCGCACACTCTGAGGTCCTGGGCTGCCTGGCAGGACGGGCACATGCAGCAGGGACAGCATGGGGTCTGGCCAGCCAGAGATGCCCTGGCTGTGTGCCCTCAGATGGGGAGCTCCACCCCTCTGATCCTCATTGCCAGTGGCCAGGCACACACCTCCTGGTCCCAGGGCTGTGAGGGTGGTTTGAGGAAGTTCCATGCTTTCTTCTCTGGGACACACAGGCTCTCTCCCTTCAGGAGAGTCTGAGTGGCTTACGAGGCTGGAGTAACCATTCTGTGACCCATGGGCAGGCAGTCCTGTGGGCCATGATGGTGCCTGTATCTGGCTAAGAGCAGCAGAGTGTGCCAGCTCTGCCTTGGGAACCCCTGGAGTCCGGGCGAGCAGGGAGCATCGACCTGAGGCAGGCAGGGGACTCCAGAGATGCTGAGATGCAGCCTCATGTTGTGTTCAGTTGGAGAGAAAGTGTACCTGAGTCATTTGCCTGGTTGGTGGCAGGTCCTGACAGTGCACCCCTGCACTGGATATGCCTCCTTGAAGTCACCCAGGCCGCTGTGTCAGTGAGGCCACTCTGCTCATGGAGGACTGGGTGCTGGCTCTCAGAAGAGGCCCTGTGACACAAAGCTGCAAAAGAGGCCTCATTCCAGTCCACCCAGAAGTGCAGGGTCCCCAGGGTCGTGCTCCAGGGAGCACAGCCATTAAATTCTGTATGTAAGAAAAATAAGTCATAAAGCAGATTCATCCGGGAAGCATTGTGAGTGAGCAATGTCAGCAAGAGGACTCCTGCAGGAGCCGCCGCGGTAAAAGGCTGTTTCGGCAGTGACGTCTGGAGCTCATCAGAGGCGCTCGGATGTGTGAGGGACCGTTTCCAAGGCTGCTCAGTCTGAAGCACTGCCTGTTTTTGCTAAGCAGTGTGATGTTTCATGTAGGCCCATTAATTTCACAGGCTGGTTCATCTCACACAAGCCGGCGTCCCTGCCAGCAGCTGCTGGCTGAGCCGTTCAGTTGGACGGTGGGAAGAGAAGCTGGGCTGGGCTCACAGCCACCGCCTCTCAGGGCGTGAAGGAGCATGGTGGCAGCTGTGATTCCCCTATACAGCCCGTCTCCTGGTAGGTGGCACTTGTCTTTCATGACATCAGTGCAGCCAGTGGTTCCTGTGACAGGAGTCAGGCAGAAGAGAGACGTCCCCGAGTGCACCAGTGCTCGCGTGTCTGCTGCCTGGGGAGGGGCCGCTGGGGATCCCCAGCCTTGTCAGAGAGGTCATTGACTGCGAGAGCCTTGGGCATCCTTGGGTCCCACTGCCAGCACGTTCCTCGGGCACACGCTGAGGCCACAGCAGCAGAGACTGAGGGTGCAAGGAACACCAGCACTCTCGGCTTGGCTGTGGGCCCTTTGAGCAGGGTGTCTGCCTGGACAAGACTCTGCACCAGGGTAGGTAGACGGCACAAGCACAAAATTCAGGCTAAAACACAAAGCCTTGTTGGACAGGAAGGACAGTAGCCACCAAGGGTAGCCATGCGCACCCTGAGCTGAGATTCACCAGCTCCAAAGCAGCACCAAGAGCAGGTGCCATCCATGCCCAGCCCTCAGCCTGGTGGCAGCTCCCACAGCTGGAAGGTTCTGCCTGAGGAAGCTGCTCCGGGGCTCATGTGGCCCCGACCTGAGCAAAGCAAGGCAAACCATGCAGCGGACACTCCTTCCCAGGAGACTCAGGGTCACTGTCACGCCCTCCCGCCATCGGCCTTGGTGAGCTGCTCCTGTACACCCGCAGCTCTGTGTGTGACCCGTGTCCTGCTGCGCCCTCTGTCTGCTCAGCTCCTGTGTGTCACAGTACACAATTGCAAGAACGTGACGCGTTCTCACCACTCGAACCGTCTGTCGAAGCCCCCCCTCGTTTGTCCAGGTGTGTTTAAGGGAGCAAGTGCAACCTGAGGCTGGGGACGTACTTCTTGGGTCATCACTGAATTCTACCCTGACCCATCTGCCTGCACCTCTTTGCAAGGTGACACTGGTCATATTCTCCATGGATCGACTTAAATAGAGGTGCCTGTTGCATTTCCAGACAAATGAAGATATGCCAGTCTGGGGTTTTGTGTGCTTGATGAGGTCACTGGACTGAGCTTAGTGGTAGCCAGCTCATCAGGAAACGCAGACTGACCAAGTGCTTGGCCCGGTTAAATGGGCATGTCTGACTTGGGCTAAATAACTGGAACAGGCTGTCATGAGATTCGTGACCCAATTCAGACAGCACTTATTACACACATGGCTCTTTAAAAGTCAGTGACTGGGAGGCCGGGAGCCCACCATGTCCCCACTGGGGCCCTGGCACCTTTCTCAGCACCTCTGAGGCTAGATCTGCCACATTTCTCCTCCCTGTCAGCAGCAAATGCCGACACGCTGGTTCAAGTGACGCTGTATAGAGGCCCTGCCACAGTGCACTGCTGCGGTCCTGTGCAGACCTGTGTGGGGCCAACCCTCTGACCCTGAGGGCCACGGTGTGGGGCGCCTCAGAGCCCACCAGTGGAGCCAGAGGTCCGCAGAGCTGGGTGACCCCGAGTCCAAACACAGCTGCATGTACAAGTATGTGCCAAAATAATGCCCGCGGGTCACGCACGTGTGCGCACGGGTACGTGTGTGTGCGCAAGGCCCTCATTTTGACGCAGGTGTAACACATTGCTGGAAGGTCCTCTGCCCAGAACCCAGCTCCAGATGAGCCCTGAGGCCTGACTGGTGCCATGGGCAGAGAGCCCAGCCGGGGTGTCACACTGGCCCGCGGCCCTGGGGGCACGGTGCCTGGTTTACCAGGCAGAGCCCGGTGCCAGGGCCACACCACTCAGCTCCTCTGCCGCCTCTGCAGCCCCGCTGTGCGGGGGGACAGTCATGGGGCCCGGGCTCTCCCAGGCACGGGACAAGGCCCTGCTGAGATGGCCTGGCTCCCAGTGGAGGAGGCGCAGGTGCTGCTTTGGGCAGAACTGACCTTGAGTGACCCAGTGTGAGGCCGTGCAGCATCGAGGACTGGGAAGCTGCGTGGAGCTTTGTGGGCAGTGGGGGTCTTTTGGCTGCACCCACTGGGCTGTAAGGGGTCAGGCGGGTGGGAGAGGGCCGAGTCTCAGCAGCCCGTCCCGGTGCCGAGGAGGCTGAGGAGCCCAGGCTTCAGCCATGGGAATGCACGCTGCCTGGGCACCTGCCCTGCGGAGAATGGGGTGTCCTTGACCACCCGGGTGGTTGGTCCCGAGGTTACTGGCACCGATGCTTGAGGAAAACAAGTGTGTCAGGTGGGTGAGCCGCGTCGTGGTGAAGAGCTTCACAGCTGTGTGCATATGCAGCCTACACCAGAGCCATAGTAAAGTGTGCCTTTGTCTCTCTCTTTGCAGAGGAAGAAGGAGGAGACCTGGCCCAGCCGGGCCTCAGCTTCCCGGGGCCGGCGGAGGAAGACCTAGGTAGAGTACAGACGCCAGCGCTGGTCACACAGGGACCAGGCGGCGCCCGCACGTGGCAGAGCACATGCCAGTAGGGCCTCCCCCAAACGTGTTGTGCATGTTTGCCTGAAAGACTGTCCTAGAGGAACTAAATCAATGGTGCCAAGGAATTTTCAAAACTAGTTGTTCAAGAGCCTTGCAGGAGCTCTTGGGGAGAGAAGGGCATCCCAGACCCTGGCAGCAGAGGGAGGAGAGGTGGGGCCTCCACGAAGGGAGCAGCTCTTCTCCCTTCCTGTGATGGGCACTTGCTGTCAGTCACACGAGGAAGCCGAAGGCCTCTGCACTGCCCTGCACAGCTCTGTCACTGCAGGACCTCCCCCCCACCTGGCACTCACTGGTCTGCAGGCTGCCTCCTGAGGAGGCTCAGAATGCCTTAGCAGGGCTAGCCATGGCCTCTCCCTCTGCTGCCCCAGACACACAGGGCTGGTGCCATTTGGGCATCAGTCACTTGATGTGAGTTGTGCAGAGGTGAAGAGGGGCAAAGGCCTCTGCTAGAGATGTGGAGTGTGGGTAAGTCCAGCATCAAACCCGGTTTAGAAAAGAAGCCCCACGGGAGGCTCTGGACCCAGCCCTCCACAACGCAGCTGCTCAGAAGCCTGCAGAACTTCCGTGTCCTTTCCTGGCCGCTGTGAAGGTGGGGTTCCCATAAAGGGAGCTATAGACCAAAAACGTTTGCTTTTAATTAAAAGTGGGAGATCAGGTGGAGTTGGAAAACAGCAGCAGCCACTTCCCCTCAGAGAAAGGTATGGAGGACCTGACCTGACACGCTGCACAGGCCTCCCTGAAAGTGTGAATGTGTCAGAGTCCCCTTCTCTCTAGCTGAGTGACATCCACGCAGTGGAAGGACCATGCTGTCCACTGCTCACCTCTGCAGGACACTTGGGCTGCTCCACCTGCCAGCTGCTGTGGGTGGTGCTGCTTTGGACATGCGCTTTCTTCTCTTGGGAAAACCAGAGTGCTTTGGCCTCCTGGTAGAGAGTGACAGCCATTTTATTTGAGTGGTCAGGCACCTCTTCATGTCCTTCAGCATAACGCTCCACAGTGACTATGGCCCCAGGCAGGCCTCCGGCTCCCAAAGGAGCATGGGGACACTTTGACTTTTGTTAACCGAGGCTATGGGTGCGCTCACATTATTTTGTTTAGTGGCTGGAGAGTTATGTGCAGTTCTGGCTGTGGTGTTGCTCATCTCTGTGCCTGTTTAGATGAGGGGGGTGCAGAGCAGGAGAGGAGGAGGTGCATGCAGACAGAACAGGAGGGGAGCATGCAGAGCAGCTGGGAGGGCATGCAGAGCAGGAGGGAGGGCATGCAAGGCAGGAGGGAGGGCATGCAGAGCAGGAGGAAGGGCATGCAGAGCA
>PVHX01012123.1:0-60783 GCA_004024805.1 Geosciurus inauris | reverse complement strand
TTCAGAGGATTCATTGCTGATGTATAGAAATGCATTTGATTTATGTATATTGATTTTATATCCTGCAATTTTGCTGAATTCATTTATCAGTTCTAGAAGTTTTCTGGTGGAATTTTTTGGGTCCTCTAAGTATAGAATCATATCGTCTGCAAATAATGATAGTTTGAGTTCTTCTTTCCCTATTTGTATCCCTTTAATTAAAATAGTTTCTTACAAGTATAGTAAAATGGTGGGTCCTGAAGGCATTTTAGAGAAAACTCCAGTACCATTTCTGGGGTTAAAGACTGCATTTACACTCTTGAAGTATGATCATTCTATGTAGATGGGTTAGGGTTCGGGTTTTGGTATTTATCTTCTACAGCCTTTGGTTTGGGAGGCAGATGTGAATGCTAAAGATTATTTTTCTGGCCTGTCACTAGCTATTAGTGTCATTCCTTTGGTTTTTCCTGATTTACTTTTGGAATCATCTAATAATCATGTGGCCATGGCTTGGCATCCTATATAGTTTTACCACATTGTAAGGTTCTTTAGAGAATGGCAATTATTTTCTCATTGGGAAGTAATAATTGTCACCTGCTTAAGTAAATTATGAATCTGATTTAGTAAAAATCTGCCTCCTTGAATCCAATTATACAGAAAAATAGGTCTACTATGGATATGTTAATAGCTGAGCATATTTGAAAGCCATGGCTTTAGACCAGCCAGAGAAAACCAAAGACTCTCCTGAGATGATTTAAAGATGACCTGGGATGCCCTGAAAATGAACTTGAGACTCCTTTCCTTGCCAAAAAGGACAAGTGGTAGCCTGGACATGGTATTTAATGAAAAATGTGCCTCTTGTCTATAATTTAAATTTGTGGAGCAGATGGAGACTTAGGGGAACAGCATGCTAGAGAAAACCAAGGTCAGAATCAGAGAAAAGGACAAAAAATGTGGTTACTTAAATTAAGGTTATATGGCGAGAATAACCTCTGTGTAAAGACAAATGATCCAGAATGTGTGAGGTCCAAACTGAAAAGAGCAAAGCCAAGATTAGTGCAAAAAAAAAAAAAAGGACAAAATACAGTGGTTAGCAGAATAGGTAGAAAATGAACTGCATGGGTTCAAACTCTAGCTCTTCCACTTACCAGCCATTTACCTACAGAAGCATCTTATCATAGGAACATATATATCTTAAAATAGTTCTGGCTTAGTGTACATAGTTAATAAATGCAAAATGCAGAGCGAAGTACCCATGACTCTCAGCTTCTGAGTTATACATACTTGAAACTTTTAAAGAGATCAAGTAGAGCAGATGGCAGCCCTAAAATAGCTGGAAATAACAGGTGACAAACGAAGAAAGGTACAGAACTGGGCCAGGAGGAGGGGACCAGATTGGGGTGGCTGTAAGATGACCCAGAAAGCCAGCTTCAGGCCTCCAGACTTGGACTGAACAAACCAGGTGATTAAATGAACAACACCTATGTTTCTTTATAGTCACACAGAGCGTTCTTATCCATTGTGTCTACTGTTTCATTTCACAGATGGGGGGCTCAACAGAGGAAAATGAAGTAACTAGCCTAAGGTCAAGGTAATGGTTTGAGGAGCAACAGAATATTGGCTCTGTTTTGTTAGATAAATAATGTAGAATTATGAACTTATTTCACAGTTTTAAAAAGATGGTGGTAAACAAGACAGATCAAGTTCTTTCCCTGATAGAGAAGATCTTCCAGTGTGATAACAAAGAAAATAAATGTCAGCATTTGAATAAGTTGTGGCACTTACTTGCTATTAAGTGTAGATGCCATTTATCAGATGGGATAAATTTTGAATGAGAAACAGTCCTGTGGTTATTCTTGCTAGTTAGGAGTGAGTTTAAATCTATACCTGGTTGAGTATTTGAAAATTCTGTTGAAAAGGAAAGAGGTTTTTTTTTTGTTTTTCCTAGTGTAGAACTACAATAAGAACCACTTAAGAGCCTTCTACTCAGATATAACCAACAGTAAGAGCTTAATTTATGAAGTGCAGTTGCCTGGAGTTGAATGCCTTCCTATAGCATGGGAAGTTTGAAGATACCCCGCAGCTTTGATAGCAGAAAGCTCTGGTAGAAGTAAAGTGTACACGTTTGTGGGGTAGCGGTCTTCTTCCAAATGTGCTGAAAATCTTAGCAAACAAAATGACAAGCTCAGGTCTTTAACATTTCAGCTCTAGCATGAAATAACAGATACTTTCTACGACAGCTCTGCTCCATACTGTAAGGCAAATATTTAGGAAGCCAAATTCACTGTTTTATCCAACAAATGTCTGAATTACACAACAAATTGAACTCTTGGCTTCCCTAAGTTTCTTACGTTAAGTTTGAGAATGAATCAAACTGTAAGAATTGATACTGGGACCATAAATCCCCCCAAAAAACTATGGCAGCTGGGGAAGCCTCTTTTCTTCCAAGCTAAGAAAGTTTGATTCCCCTGGACCAAAAGTCTTCACAACAGTCTTTTCAGAGGTATCTACATTTGCATAGGCAAATCAAATTGTCTCAAGACCCAACCTCCACACCTTTCTTTTCTTTTTCTTTTTCTTTTTTTAGAATCCATTGTGAGATTCAAATCCCAGAAGGTCCAAATCCCAAGGTGTATAAATCCACCTGCTAAGAAGAGTTACTATGCTTACAGAAGTGTTGTGAAATGTTCCCAACTCTCACTTGTAGAGAACTGGGGTGTACATATCAGAATGGATGTCAGAGGCATTGGATGAGGGAAGGAGGAATCAACTGCTGTGGGCACACTGACCAGGGTGTCTGGACTCGGAGTTAATGAAGATGGCTTGGAAGAGACCTAGAGCCAATGGCAACATGGCTTCTTCAACGTCACTGAAATCCGTGGATCAAAAATGTAGTTTCTGTTTTACTGAGTTGACTTGACTGATAACCTGTCCTCAAGCTCATCTCTGTAGCAACCTCAGAGCTTTAGGATGTCTTGGGAAATGTGGGGGTCACTGATTCAATCAAACCTCTCCTAGCCTTGCCATTGATTTGCTTTAGAATATTCTGCTACTTATGCACATTTTGCTGAGTCTTAGAAATCCTTGCTGTGGTCACAGTATTACTTGGCCAACATTTCCTGATGAAGTTATTTACTATTGACAGCACTCTTTTCTACTGGAGGTCTAAGAAATGTTTGTTGTTTCTCAACAAGCTTTATTATCTTGAGGAAATCTTTACAGGAGTACAGGTGTTACTCTTAATTTTTGGTAAGGGTTTAGGAAGCTTTCTTTTGGAATGTTCTACAATCAGCCCCAACTATGATTTATAATTTTTGACTTAAAATATGTTGATGATTCAATGTGTAAAATAAATATGCATTCAATAGAAACCATACTTTGAATTTTTTAATTGTGATATTTTCTAAGACTAACAATATGTGGCACAATATTCTCTGGTAGCGCTGGACGGCAACAACAAGCCACAGGTCCCAGTGAGACACACAATCACAAAGGTAAACAACCAATACTTTACAGGGTCCTATGTCATCAAGCTGTGATATTGGGTAGGTGAGATAGGTTACTTGCATTTTCTCTTTTTTTATTTATGTATGTATTTGTGTATTTATTTATTTATTCTACTTAGGTATTATTACTTGCATTTTCAACCTATGATGGGCTTATTAAGGTAGAAATACATCAAGAGTTGAACATTTTAATTTCTCTGCTTTTGTTTTCTGTGTACTTTAATTATGTTGAATAGAGTAAAAATGGATTTATTTCTAAGATCTTTAATTACATAACATTGTTAATAACAAAGCAGAGACTTGATGAAATTGTTTAGACCAAATGCACACAAAAATGAGAATTAAAAACTTATCTAGCTTGATAGAAATTTTTTATTAAATAAATCCTTATCTTTAGCCAAAGGGCTTATATGCCATTATGAAACAAAATTAAAGACTTTAACTAAACTTTTTGGCAAATGCTGAGAAATGGTTAAGGTTCTGATCTCTCAGATATCATAGCTAGATGAGCATCTCAACACTTGCAGTCATGGTGACAAACTCCATGTGTAATAGGATTAGGAAGAAAGAAAGCATTTAGGATTAACATTGGTGACATGGTGACACCCAATTTATAATTCCTCTGATATTCAACTCCAGCTTATTCACATTTATTTTATGATTCTTTCTTCTGCTACCTGCTATATCTTTTCTTTCAAACAAGATTGTCAGTGTAGCAGCAGCAAATAAAAGAAATCATGAATTATTTATGCAAATCTTCATTTATCTGAGACTATCATCCACACCACATGGAGCAGCATGGATTTGAAGAAAAATGATGGAATTAGGAAAACAGCTTACTAGTTTCAGCTTTGCTTACCCCCAGGCAAGTTTCTCAACATATTTAAGTTTCTGTTTGGATGGGTTTGCAATGAGAATAGTCCTTCATGGGGTTGTCAAAAGACTAAACACAGTGGCTGGCACAGAGTATTAATACAACATTAATGTTAATAGTGAACTAATCATATTATCATGGGCAACTTTAGCTTTGGAACTTGTTTTCTCACCTGCATAAAGTGAAGAGTCACTTTCACTCATAGAGTTGCTCTGACAACCAGGTGCAGTATGACCAGCCCTCTTGCTCACCACCATTAGAGGTCCCTCTAAAATTGATGAAATTGACTATCAGTGTCTCCATTCAACTGATATACCCTTAGCAAAGAATGGAGTAAATACAGCAAAAGAGTAATTCAACCTAGAGGGAATCATTTTCATCAAGGCTGTTTGCAAACAATGTGGCTTAAATGACATCATTGAAACAAGTATAGACAGACGGAGGTCTCACTCATGATAAAAGCCAAGTGCATAATCCATTTCAAGGGCAGTGCTGCTAAAATGCATAAAGTTCCAAGCTTTGTCTTTTGAGGGATACAGAAAGAGTATGCAATTTCCTTGTCCCTTATGAACTTGTCAGGAGACTACATCATAAAACCAAGTGGACATTTTTGACATTTTGGACAGCTGATTGCATTAGAATCCTTCAAAAAGTTTTAGCCTTTAGATTCACAAAACTGACTAAAATAGATGTTTATAGAAATTGAAAGGAGATCTGGAGAGTAGAGGAAGAGAACTAGGGGGAAGGAAAAGGGAAGGGAAGGGCAAACACTGGGGAGTGATATTGGTCAAATTATATTGCCACAACTGTGCATGTACAACTGTGTAGTAACGAATTTCACCATGGTGCATAATTATGATGCAACCATAAAAATATGAAAAAAAGAAAAACTAATGGATATACTAAAAAAACATAAAAGTTATAAATAATAGACTATCTTCATTAATAGTAAAATACTAGTTTTCCAAAACTTTTAAAATGTTGCAATCCAAACTATGGGGTAATTGTTTATTTTATTTTTTCTTATATTTCTCAATACAGAAACCAAATTTTAGGTTTCAGGAGACTGAGTAATGATCACGAACTTTGTCCATCAAGTCAATTTATAAAAAATTATCCTAAAAGAAAATAAAATATAAGTATAAAGCATATACTCTCATATGTCTTCTAAAGCCTTAAAATTCGGAAATAATAAATAGTAAGAAGAAAAGGTTGGAAGGAGGGCAGGGAGGCAAAACCAGAGTTCTCTCTCCCCTGCCTTCTCTGCCTTACACAGTATCTCATGTTGCCAGTAGTTCTCTTCCTTGCCTTCTGGTAAAGACGTGGGGGCCTTGCTATATACCCTAGTCCTGGTCCTTACTGCCCAAGGGTGGTAGTGCCTTTTGCTATTGCATATCTCTGGTTACTTTAAGAATTTCTGTTTGAAGCACTTCCCTCTCTTATAAACGATCTTGTGCATTGTACTCCTTCTCTTTAAATACTCAGGAGTAATACTCTCTGCCTAATCTAACCTAAAATATAGAAATTTCAAAAATGTCCATTCATGTAGGGTGGTATGTTTTTTGAAAAATATTTTTAAAAATTACAATATTCTTGACTGTTATATCTAACAATCTTTTTGTTTGCCAGTTAGATCCCCTTATAAGAACTTTGTTTCTTTTGAAGGTCTTACACACCTTGTCTAAGAATTCATCTGATCCTGGGCTTTTCTTAGTTGGAAGACTTTTGATGACATCTTTTATTTCATTGCTTTAAATTGTGTATGTCCTTCTGATTCAGTCTGAGTATGTGGTATGTCTCTAGAAATTTGTTAATGTATTCGAGATTTTCTATTTTATTGGAGTATAAATTTTCAAAATAGTTTCTGATTATCATCTGTATTTCAGTAGTGTTAATTGTGATATTTTCTCTTTCATTGTGGATTTTAGTAATTTGAGTTTTCTCCTTCTATTTGTTAGCATGACTAAGGGTTTATTAATTTTATTTGTTTTTTCAAAGAACCAACTTTTTGTTTTGTCACATTTTTGAATTTGTCTCTTGGAGACAGCATATTTTTTTTTTAATTCAATCTGCCAGTCTATGTCTTTTTATTGTTGAGTTTAGGCCATTTACATTTAAGGTTATTATTGACATATGAGTTGTATTTCCACTCATTTTGTTTTATTGATGATTTTTAATTTGAATTAATTTCTTTTTTATTGATAATTCCTGTAGTGTAGTTCCTTCACTTTTTAAAAATTTCATCTTCAGATAATATTTTTTAGCATGTTCTGTAGAACAGGCTTTCTAGTTGTGAATTCTTTAACTTTTATTTATCATAGAAGGTTTTAGTTCATCTTCAAATCTGAAGCTTAATGTTGCTGGATATAGAACTCTTGTTTGTCATCCATTTTCTTTCAAAGCTTGGCATATATTATTCCAAAACCTCCTATCTTTGCAAGTCTAGGTTGAAAAATCAGCTGAGATATGAGTTTCCCCCTAAATCTATTTAGGGAGAAAAATATTATCATATTTTTCTCTCACAGCCTTTAAAATTTTATCCTTATTCTGTATGTTAGACATTTTCATTATAAGGTGACTTAATGTGGATCTGTTGTAATTTTGTATATTTGAGGCCCTGTAAGCCTCCTGTTTTGATTTTCCATTTTATTCTTTGTTTGGGAAATTTTCTGACATTAGTTCATTGAAAAGAAGGTGCATTCCTTTTGTTTGTATCTTTGCACCTTCATCTATCATAATAAATCTTAAATTTGTTCTTTTCATGTTTTCCCATAATTCTTGGGTATTCTGTTCATGGTTTCTTACCATCTTCTATGCATGGTCAACTTTATTTTCTATATTGTATATTTTGTCTTCATTGCCTGAGGTTCTGTCTTCCTAGTGATTTAATCTGTTGGTGATGCCTTCTATTGACTTTTTAATTTGGTTTAAGCTTCCTTGATTTCAATAATTTCTGCTATATTTCTTTTCAGAATCTCTATCTCTTCATTGAGGTGATCTTCCACCTCCTGAATTTTATCTCTGATTTCACTCCTTATACTGTACTTTACATCACAGATCAGTTCAACTATGTACTTTCAAAACTCCTTCTCTGTCATTTCTTCTACTATATTGTCAATGGATTCCATTACTGGAGCATCTGGGTTTGTTTGTGGTAATTTATTCCTTTGTTTTTTCATGTTGTTTGTGTGTATACCCATCTAGCAGTGTGGATCTGAGGCAGTATAGTTTCTACCCTATAGACTTAATAGCATCCATGAAGGCTTCCAGTGCCTCAAAAATATGGAACACTTCATGAATTGGTGTCATCTTTGCTCAGGGGCCATGCTAATCCTCTCTGTATCATTCCAATTATAGTAGAGGTGCTGCTGATCCAAGTACAAGAACTATGTTTCCTTTGTGTATGTAGTTACGATGAATGACATTTTTCTAATTAGTAGTTCAGAGTAGATTTTTTAATGTATAGAACATTGATGGATTTATTTTTGATAATTTTTGCTAATGCATACTTTCTTTTGAAATAGATTTTTATTTTATATCCTGGGCTTCTGTAAACTGTCTTCCCCCTCTACCAATTTTCAGTATAGAATATAGTTGAAGAGTATGGGTTTAAGCCAGAGATGAATAGATTTGCATGTCAGCTGTAGCACTTTTTAAAATAAATATATGCTATCCATGTTTGTCTTTTACCTTCATGATGCGACATATTCCATTAGTACTTATTCTAATATTGATCTATGTTCTCACCTCAAGGAGATTGGAACATATATATTAATTTTTTAAAATGAACTGCAGACCTACTCATTATTTTTTTACCTTTAAGCAACAATAGTAACATTCCAGATGGTAAAAAGCATCTAAATTACTCTGAGATGCTTCCTGAGGATTCTGTGTCCTTCAGTTCACAACCTTACTCTTCAGACAATGAAGGACAGGGTTTCTCTACATCAATTGTAACTACTGATTTTAAAACTTTATTCTCCAAGTACTTTTGAACTCTGAGTGGGTAGCAAAGACTGTTTTAGGCACCTGGAATACAACAAAGAGGAAAAAAATATTTTACATACCAGACATAAACAGAGGAGATAGCACCTGTCTCAACAGTCCATCAAAGTAAAAGAGTCTCCCTTGAGATTTCTTAAACACAAACCCAAATTGGGTTTTCTAATTGAATTCAGATTATCAGTGTGCTTCCCACATGCACACAAAGAAGTTGAAAATTATGCTAAAAGTAGTCACAGGCTAGTAATGTCATTATAATTTTATGATCAAGTACAATTCCTGTCCAGAGGCAAACATTTTAATAATATCAGGACAAAAAATGGAGTTCTGCTAAATATAAGCCTATAAATTCATGATTTTTTTTAAAGGCAAGGTAGACTATCAAGATAGAAATTCTTTTCCCCATGAGTTATAGTAAATAATGCCACATAAATTCCCAAAGCCTGTACATATCAAAAATCTCAGATACAAAAATGTTAAATATACCAATATGTATTTAAATCACAGAAGCAGTTGTCAAGATAGTGATTGGACAGGAAACTATCAATAATTTTCAGATATGTTTATGGAAAAAATAAAAATACTGAACTAAAGATTAAGAACATAATAATAATTGAAGTAATATCCTCACTAGATTTGTGAAACTAGCCAGTTAGATATGTATGAAAAATCAAATTAGTATGTCAGAAAACAGCCAAATAAATTGCTCAGAATGCAGCATCGAGACACAAAAAAACCCCAGAAATTATAAATATAAAAAAGTCAGAAAACAAGGACAATTAAATTAGAGACTTCTCTCTACATGTAAGCACAATCCAGAGGCAACATGTAGATCAAAACTGTAAATAAGTAGCTTATTTTTTCAATTCTGGTATATAACTCAAATTCCTAAATCCTAGTATATGTTACTCAATGAAAGCAGAAAAACAATTTAAGAATAGAAAATTTACTACCAAGTTACAGAACAACAGGGTGCATTGAATACAAGTGTGAGGAAGAGTGAGGTGAGGGAGAAAAGGGTATCAAAGATGGCAATGAGGTTTTTGCCTTGCTCCACCAGCCCTGTGGTGAAGCCACACTCTGAGATGGGAGCAGTGGAAAGACTCAAATCTGATGTGCAGAGAGAAGGCAGATAGGTGGGAGTCTAGTGAGATGTTAATTAGGAGCCTGCTATGCGTATCAGGAATAACAACAAATAGGAGATCCCAAATGTGGAGACATATTTGACCATCAAAATAAGTGGCCATTAAAAGTTGGGAAAGCATGAAATTGCATGCCAAGAGGTGATAGAAAGATTGAAGGTTTGGGGACAAGCATTAATGGACCATGAAATTTAATGGCTGGATGCAGGAGAGTCCATGAAAGGAGAATCAGGAGTGATGGCTACAGCAGTGACATGTTCACCTGTATCAAACCAGGAGCGCAGGGTGTGACAGGAACCGAGAGAGTCTCAAGGAAGAAGCGAGAGAAAAATCAATATGAGGAAAGGAAAAGATGCCCTTCGCATTTTGCAGACTAAATTTGAGGTATTTGATGAATTTATCAACATGTGTTTCAGTTGAGTGGCTCAAGGAAATAGCCACATTGGAATGAGTTGAGGGGTTAGAGGAAGGCAAATAAATGTAGAAAGTAAGGTAGAAAATGGTTCCAAGAACATTGCTTGTCAAGGGGAAAGTTATGAGGGTAATGATTCATTGAAAATTTTGTTTCAGACTCTAGTAAAAATACATACACATTATGGGGTTGGAAAAAATAAGATTATTTCATATAAAGCCTGTTAATCCTAATAATGGAAAAGAGTTGAATCTCAGGACACAGGTGAAAGGATTTGTGTTAGAGGAATATCTTCTCTGTCACCTAGTTCTCCAAGTATGGTTTTCAGACTATCAATTGCAGCAAAACTTGGGAATGGTTAGGAGTTAGGGATCCTGAGGGTGAGGACTAGCCCTCAGTGACTTAACATATCCTCTAGGTGATATTAAAACACGAAAAATTTGAGAATTACTAGAGTATCATGGAAAGAACAAGGATGAGTACACTACAACTTGTTTTATGTGTTTGGTGAGTGGAAGTCAAGAAATTGATATTTCCTTGGTTAAGAAGGAGATGCTACCCAATCATTGTGAAATAGGTAATGGGTGGGTCACACTTTGAATAGAGGAGAAAATGTTCCATCTAGGGAATAAATTGTGAGTAAAGTAGTGTGGTTTTCTGCAGGAAATAAGGCCCTGTCTGAAGTCAAAAACCATTAATGATGACCTTAACAGGCTCTGTTATGTGAGATTCCTCAGTGTTGTCAAGTTCAGATGGATGAGGGGGAAAAACATACTACTATGAGTTGATGTAAGATTTGGATGCCAGTGACACTAAGGTATGTTCAAAAGTGGTATTAAAACTATAGAGCCTAAAATTTAAGTTGAATAAGAAAAAGGATTTAAAGTAAGAGTGGCACCAAGCAACTCAGTGAGACCCTGTCTCTACATAAAATACAAGATAGGGCTGGGGATGTGGCTCAGTGGTCGAGTGCCCCTGAGTTTAATCCCTGGTACCAAAAAATAAAAAATAAAACAAAAATAAAGTAAGAGTGGCAACTAATCATACGTAAGTTTTTCTTTTTTTTTTTACATATTGACAATCATATTTTATTATAAAAGATACAAATGGACAACCAGATGAAGAGATGCATAAGGATACATATGTAACTTTTTCAATATGAGTAGTTGATACAGTGAAATGTGAGCAGTTGCTACAGTGCAATTTAAGGAGACCTGGTTGGATTAGACAACTGAGTGAATGAACTGATAATTTTATAGTTGGAGTTTTATTAGGTTTTAGAGGGTGACCTGGGAATGGGTAACTGAGAGGACATAAAGAAGAATTCCACTGAAGATGAGCAAGAAATTGAAAGTCTTTTATAATACCAAGCCACCAAGATAGACTCTAGTGATGTTGATCTCTGGTTTTAACAGTCTTGTATGGTCTTTTCCTATTGAATGATGTCTGCCTGTGTTACCATTGAGTACTGGCGAAGGAATATAGTGTGCTTTTCATGCATCATTGCATTTATAGTGCATATTAGGTGGTTTAATCTTGGAAGCTGGTCATTTACCTGAAGACCATCAAGTAGCTACACAAAGGCATACGATTATGAGAAACTGACATAATCTGCCAAAAGCGGGAAGGAATTTGCCAGCCATACGAGGAACTCACTTTGGAAGTGATATCATCTTCCAAAACCAGGAAGGAACTTGCCAGCCACATGAAGGAGTCACTTTGGTAGTGGATTCTCCAGCTCCCCAAACCTTCAGATGCCTGCAACCTCAGATGATATCTGGTTGTATTTCATGAGAGATCCTAAGCCAGAAACACCCAATCAAGTCCTCCCTAAATTCTTACCCAGAGACTACGAGAAATAATTATATATTTATCATATTTTATCTCACAAAATTTTAGAATAATTTATGATACAATGAGAGCTAATAAATGCAACATTCACGCAAATATTATAGTTACATAATAATATCCCAAGAAATAAATACAGAAGGGAAAACCACATACCAGTTTCTAAAATCTTTGAGTATTACATCTCTCCCTAAATTACTACAAAAACAACCAAAATTTAAAAATTCAAGGTAGGGGAGGTAATATTTTTCATGTAAACAAACCAAAATTATCCAGAGTCAAATGGAGGTGAAATGTAAGCAAGTGTTTCTATAATTAAACTTGTAATTTTATAAATTATGCAGTAAATTCTAATGACAGTTCTTTCTGTCAAAAAAAAAAAAACTATTGAGAAGTTGAAAATAAATATGCCTATTTGTCCTGAAATTGTAATAATGAGTAAAAGGAAGGCGATAAACTAGTTCCATAAAAAAACGTAATGATAAGATGCAGGAGGGGGGTATAAAGAATCACTATGATTCTTATAATTGACATATATGTCTCAACTATATTAATTGTCCATGTGAGAATGATGGGTTAGTCTTTAATGCCTTTACCATATGGATATGAGAAATCTGAAATTTATAAAGACCTTGCTGAAACTGATAGCAATTATTTCATTATTAAGTCAGAAAAATATTCACAACTGGTACATAACAAACATGAGCAATGGGGACCATGAGGCTAAGGGGATAATTCTATAAACTAGACCAACTTGCTGACCCCCACATGCTTTATTTTTAAAAATAATTTAACTAGAGCCCTGCCTGGCTCAGGTCAATAGGATAGCTAAATTCCTCAGCATAAAAACCTGTTATCTGCAAGAGAAACACAGGCCTGAGTGGCTCCTCCCTGATGATAAAAGGAACACAAGTCACCCTAAAGGCTGGGGTCGGGGGTGGGTTCTGACCTTACCCAGAGTAGATTCCAGAATTCAAGGAGATAGGATAATTAGAAGCAGAGCCCCTAGTCATAAAATCTGTAAGAACAAGTTCCAATTAGAATGGGTCATTGTGGGCCAAAGTGACCCAGAGTTGCCTGGAATCTTCAGCATGTGATTATAATAGTGAAATCTCCTCTCCCTGGGGTAAGACTAGGTGAAGTGGGGACTTGAGAGTCTGATGCAATCCTGTTATCACTCAAAAGTCAGGAAGTGGCCCTGGGTGGGACTCTCTGGAAACTTCCCTGGGACCCCCTAGAAAACTGAAGGGCAGGAAGGCATGCCATCCCTCTCCTGAGAGGATCCACTCACTTCCTCAAAAGTGTCTCCTTTACCATTTTTCCGCTCTTTCCCAATAAACTGCAATGATGTGTGACAGCATCTGAAATCTTGCTGGTATGATCACAAGCACCAGTGAGAGAGAACATCCACAGGTGCTTCAGCTCTGCAGATGGCCTTGCCCTGCAATATGAGGATAAGCAAACCTGAGACATGCAACTAAAAACTGAGACTTTTCAAAAGTGTGTCTATTGAAGTGACATTTAAGACCAAAAAGAGAAGCAAAATTTGTGGTTGTCACAGAAGCTAAGTAAATATATTAAGAATTTTTTCTCAGAAATGAAAAAAAAAAAAAAAAGAAACTAAAAGGTATTTGAGAAGATGCTTGGCTTTTGTGAAGGGGCTCAATAGGAAGTAAATATATGCTTAATGAATGCTTGTTGATAACACCACTTGTGTACAATATGAAGAAACATAAATGTAAATTTTATTATGACTTTTTTTCCAAGGAGTTTGTAATCCAATTACAGATAGACATAGAAAGGATTAAGGATAGTCTACAAACTAGAAAGCTTTTCACAGCAAAAAAAAAAAAAAAAAGATAGAAAAAGAGAAAAATCAAGAATGTGACGAGAGAGCCTATAGAATGGTAGAAAATCTTTGCCACTTGCACCTCCAATAGAGCATTAATCTCAATGATTTGCAAAGAACTTAAAACGTTTAATACCAAGAACCAAATAACCCACTCAATAAATGGGCAAACTAACTGAAAGTCACTTTACAGAAGAAGAAATATGAATAGTCAACAAATAGATGAAAAAGTGTTCAACGTCTCTATCAATTAGAGGAATGAAAATTAAAACTACATTGAGATTCCATCTCACTCCAGTCAGAATGGCAATTAGCAACAATATAAGTAACAATAAATGTTGGTGAGGATGTGGGGGAAAAGCTACCCTCATGCATTGCTGGTGGGACTGCAAATTGGGGCAACCCTCCGGAAAGCAGTATTGAGAGTTTTCACAAACCTTGAAATGGAACCATAATTTGACCCAGTTTTCCCACTCCTCAGGATATACCCAAAGTATTTAAAATCAGCATACTACAGTGATGCAGCTACATCAATGTTTATAGCGGCTCAATTCACAATAGCTAAGCTGTGATAACAAGCTATGTGCTTCTCAACAGATGAATGGATAAAGAAAATGTGGCATATATACACAATGGAATATTACTCAGCCATAAAAAAGAAAAAAACTATGGCATTTGCTGGTAAATGAATGGAACTGGAAGCTATTATACTAAGTGAAATAAACCAATCCCAAAAAAACAAAGGCTGAATGTTCTGTTCGATATGTGGATATTAACCACATTGGGGTTGGTGCGGAATAGAAGTTTATTGGATTAAGCAAAGTGGAATGAAGGGAAGGATGTGGGGATGGGTATAGGAAAGACAGTAGAATGAATCAGTCATAACTTTTCTATGTTCATGTATGAATACACACCAGTGTAATTCCATATCATGTACAACTACAATAATGAGATCCTAAATTGTACTTTATGTATGTTTAATATGTCGAAATATACTCTACTTTTATGTATATATAAACAGAACAAATAAAATTTAAAAATAGACATAAAAATAAGAATTAAAGATAGTCTATGACCATGTTGCTTTGTTTTCCCCAGGGCTTTCACTGTGATTTACTGCATTGCAGGCTGTAGGAGAAAATATAAATAATTTAAAGAGAGAAAGATCCTTATTCTTTATACAAGTACAAGAGTTGAAACTTGATTGAAGGTCTTAAAACATTCACAAGTTTAAAGCACGATGGGGTTAAACAAAGTGGAATTCTAGCACTTGTTTACAGACTTTGAATAACAGCAAAATATTTATGGTTTGTGAAACATTTGTACTGTGGAAAAGATAATAAATTGGAGACATCATTGTGAAAAAAAGATAGTCTATGACCAACTAAAACAAGAAAAGAAAAGAAGAATAAACATTACAGGATACAGAGACAGTCAATGAACATAGCACATTGTAATTCTGTTTTCTCTTGTTATAAAACAAAATACACGAGGATGGATAATTTATAAAGAATAGAAGTATATTTAGCACCCTTTTTGACTCTGGGAAGTTAAAGAACAAGACCCAAGGATCTGCTTAGGACCTGATGAAGTCTTTCTTCCTGGTGCATGGCACAGTGGAGAATATCACCTGGTGAGACAGGGCAAACTTGTCAGAGTTTGATTTTATACAAAGCCACTCCCTTGGTAACCAATTAATCTACTAATCCATGGATGGGTTAATCCATTCATGAAAGCAGAGTTTCACACGACTACATCATCTCCCAAAAGTTCACTTCCAAATACCCTTAGCATGTGACTAACACATTAATTCTGGGGGACATACATTGATACCTCAGCAGGAGAGTGATGAAACTTAAGTTATGCTACATAGCAGCATGATTATTTGTTGCTGCATTTTGAATGATCACTTCTGGAAGTACTTGACTCTAGCTGTCCACCCTTGGGAAGAAAGTATCTTCACGCTGCTACGTGTCCAGGCCCACCTTCGTACGATCAATATGTGCAAATATGTCAATCATAGTACTAAAAATCCTGTTCCTTTCTATCCCTCAAGTTTTTTTAATGACTCATTAATGAAGATGGTTATCTTTGTTCTTAGTAGGTTTTCCTTCCAACACTTTTTATCCGAATCTCAGGTTATGCAATTTTGTGTTCTTCATGCTCTTGTCCTTTTCAACGAAAATAGTAGCTTTGCAGACTGACAGAGACTTCCCATTCAATCCCGAGGAGAAAAACTGGAGTCTTTATCCACAAACAGAATCTATATTTTCTGGAGGAAGGTGAGTTAAGAAAACCATGGATAGAACATACTTCTTGATATAGAAGGTTTTTTCAGGGACTGAAGCCAACTAAATGTGGGGTCCCTAGCCCCACCGAAGCACACTCCTGCTGCTGAGGGAAGGAAGCTGGAGCAGCTGCAGACCCTACCGTGACAGGTGCCAAAGAAGATGAGTGTGGAGATGGCACACTCGGGCCTGCCCCACTGTGGGCTCCCTAAGTCCACTCTGCATTTCCTGCCTCTTGGCACTTCTCTGACCCTCGTCTTTAAAAGTTCTAAATTTTAATGATTGCAGAGATGCTACTTTTGTTAACAACTGTGTCTTCAATCTTCCTTCAAAGATGGCTTTGAATAATACCCGTTTTTCTAACAATTTGACTCCAAGTATTTCTGGAGCAGAGAGCATCAAGGCCTAGTCTCTTTCTACCCTAAATTAATTATGGCAGAATCTCGTGCCACCTAGTGACAGGACCAGACCCATGGTCTGCATGACAGGTCGCTGAATTCCAAATGTTTAAGAAAGGTAAAACAAAAGACTGTGGTCATGTTTCAAGAATTATATGGTGGATGCCAGTTTAACTTGCTGTCAGGATGAACAAATGCACATATTTAGTTACATATATATGTTTAGTAACAAATTTAGAGTTTTTTTCCATTTTAGTTATATATATATATTTTTTTTTTTTTGGTTATTCTATGGAAATCAAATTTGAGGCAGATGGGGACCATCTGGAACCTGAATTCATAATCTTTCACTAAAAGTCTTTTCCTGTTTACCCACTTTTTACAATGTTTAAAAAGTGCCTTTCCTACCTTTCTATTGTTAAATCAACCATATCATCCAAGGGTAAGGTGTTGTCAAAAGTCTCCTCCACAAGAAACTTCTTCAATTATAATAATCACAGGCCTTTTCCTACTACAGCCACTCAACCAAAGGCTGGACCATTCTCTTTCAGGGCCAGTTGTGACTTCTCTCTCACTGGGCACTGTCCAGTCACCTTGAGGTGATCTCTCTGTTGCTTTTTTCTCCTGATTAAATCTTGCCTTTCTATCAATCTCACTGGACTTAAGTTCTCCTTCTTCCCTCTCTGAGTAAAATTTTAGTTCCAGTTTCTCATATTAAGATGATTTTATACTCACCTGTAAGCTTGCTAAATTCAGATATTAATTAAAATAGGATTTCTTTTTTTTTTATATTTTTTTAGTTGTAGATGGACACAATGTCTTTATTTTATTGCTTTGTATGTGGTGCTGAGGATCGAACCCAGGGCCTCACGCATGCGAGGCAAGCGCTTTACCGCTGAGCTACAATCCCAGCCCCAAAATAGGATTTCTTATAGATGATTGAGACTTTGTGTATTGGCAATCATATTGTCTATGAATATGTTTCTTTTCAATCTGGATTGATTTCTTTTCCTGCATTGCACTAGCTAAGACCTTAGATTGATAATGGTGAGAGCAGACCTGCTTTTCCCCTGCTACTAGGTTAGGAGCAAAGCTTTTCCTCTTTCCTTGTTGCTTATCATGTTAACGTGACTTTTAGACATTCATTTTGATGTTAAAATTTTGGTTGAATATGTCAATGAAATCATCTAAGCCTGGAGTTTTCTTTGGGTCCTGGATGAAAATGAATTGTTTCTTTAACAGACACACAACTACTGACCTTGTATATTTCATTTAGACTAAATTTGGTCATATTTGTTTCTAAGGAATTTGTCCATTTCATCAAAATTTTTATATTTAAAGCAAAAAGTTTCTGTGCCTGTTTAATATTTGTAGGATATCTAATGATACACTTTTACTCATTCCAGATATTAATTTATATTTTCTTTCTGTTTTGGCTGGCATTTTATAAGCACTACTCAGCATTTCAAGTCATATCCTCTTTACTTACTTTTCTACTTTTTTTTTTTTATCAATTTTATGGATTGGTTTTATTTTATCTTTGTGATTTTATTTCTTCTGCATATTCAAGTGTAATTTGCTTTTTCTGTTCAGTTCAGATGATTGGTTTTAAATTATTCTCTTTTCCAATGTAAACATTTGAAGCTAAAATTTCATTGGTTTCTAACCTAATGTCCTTTTGTTTTGTTTGTTTGTTTTATTTTGTTTTTTTAGTGCTAAGATGTCATCCAGGACATCATATATAGACATCATTTATCCTTAGGCTACTCTTGACTGTGACTCTCAAGGTTTTCTTATTTTTAATAACCTTAATAGTTTTATGAAATTCTCATCAGGTATCCTGTATAATGCCCTCAATTGTAATGGGTCTGATGGTTTTATCATTAAACTAAATTCATGGGTTAGGCAGAGACGAAGATGATAGAGGTAAAGTTTAGATTGCGTCACATATTATCAAGGGTCCATACTATTCACATGACCAACTACCCTTGATACTGAACTTGACCACCTGTATTGGACAGTGTCTGTCAAGTTGCTCTACTATGAAGTTACATCCCCTTCCTTTCTTTGTATATTACATTCTTAGAAAGACATGAAATGAATGGGTTTTGAGACCCTTAAACTAATCACCAGATTAACACACTGACATGTTAATTAATGTGTAGTTAATATGTAGTAATTAACTACATATTAATGTTAGTGTCATTAATGTTTGTTAATATGTAGGTCGGATGTTTTGGAGGAGATAGGTCACTGGGAGTGTGATCACTGGTGAGCAGACTGCTCTCTTAGTTACCCATTCCCATATCCTGAGTTGCTTTCCTCCACCGTGCCCTTCTACCATTATATTCTGCCTCACCTTGGGCCCAGAGAAATGAAATTGGCCCTTGATGAACTGAGACTCCTGAAACAGTTAGCCAAAATACATTTTTCCTTCTATTTCTTATTCTTGTCAGATCTTTTGGTCACAGTAATGAGAAACCTGACTAAAACAGAAAGTGGTATAAGGAGTGGAATTTTCTTTTCTTTTTTCTTTTCCCAACCATGGTTTTTTTGTTCCTTTTAAATATACATGACAGTAGAGTGTATTTTGACATATCACACATGCATGGAGTAGAACTTATTCTAATTGTTGATGTGACTAACCTGACCATGAGGTTTGGAAGGTTTCGGAGCTGGTTTGTCAAGGGAGGAACCTTAAAGATTTTAGAAATGAAAGCCTGAAAATCTTCAGAATGTTGTAATCAGAGCTTAATGGGCAATTATTTTGGGATCTCAAAGGACCATAATGCCAATGAAACTGTGGACAGTTAAGACTAGGCTCAAGAAGTTTCAGGGGAAAAGAAGGACTTTATTGAAAATTAGACTAGATTCCTATAACCCCAGTGGCTCGGGAGGCTGAGGCAAGAGGATCACAAGCTCAAAGCCAGCCTCAGCAACCTAACTTTAGCAGGGCCCTAAGTAACTTAACAAGATCCTGTCTCAAAAGAAAGTCAGAGTGGAGGGAGCTGAGATGCTGCACACTGGTTAAGAATCTCTAGGTTAAATCCTCAACACTAAAAGAAGAAAAAAAAAAGAAGAATAGAAAAGAAAATTGGACTAGAGTTCATTCATTATACATTCTGGCAAAGTTATCTACATTTTGCCTATGTCCTAAGAAAATTTCAGTGAGGCTAAATTTAAAGGTAATGGACTAATTAATCTGCTGGAGGAAATCTCAAGGCAGCACACCATTTAGGCAGTGACATGATTATTAGTGGCAGCTTTTAACCACGTTTACTATGATAATGAAGAGCAAAAAGATTTGAAAAACTTTCAGTTTAGCCACAATTGTATGAGTAAATCTGTGGCTGTAGAAGGTGTGGTCATTAAAGAGATTACAACTACTAAAGAAAAGCTAAGACCTTTAGCCAGAGACTATAAGAAAGAGGACTTGAGGGCATATCAGGAATTGGAAGGCCACAACATTCCAGGCTCAAGGGTGTCCAAGTAAAAATTGAGAAGAGACCAGTGGGAAACCCTGCTCACATGGGGGCAGGATTGAAAATTATTTCACCATATTTGGTTACCCTGACACTCAGAGGCTGCAGAAGGTATGGCCCCAGGAGGATGGACTACTGTTCAAGATGACAGAAGACTTTGCATCAACCACCTGGTGCTGATTCTGCAGGGATGTAAGAAGCTAGAAATATGGGATCATTGAGGTTTCCACCAAAATTTAAAAAGAAGGCCTGGGAGGCCATGCAGAGTACAGCGGGGTCAGAGTCCCTGCAGGTAGTCCCTGATTAGGCAATGCAGGAAGATGCAAGAGGAAGTTGGAGCTGCAGTGGAGACCCCAAGATTAAAAAAATGAGAGTAATGTAGAATGCCTGCTGAGGAAAGTTGCAAGAATCAAGCAGAAACAAGCCAAGAAAGTAGCAATGAGTTCTGCAACCAGAAATGCTATTGGGACAGAGCTACCACACAGCCTTTTTGAGAGAACATCATGATGCCATGTGCCCCAGAAGCTGAATGTGGAGCTACAGGACTTGTTGTCTAACTGGATTTTGCTACTGTTTTGGTCCTATTTCTTCCTAATTTGCCCCTACTTCTCTCTCTCTTTTTTTGTTGAATGCAAATATTTACTTTGTGCTACTATATATTAGATACATGTAACATTTTTATCTTCTTAGGTGATATTATCTGTGGGTTTGAATTGAGTCTGAGGTGGAATTTTGGACTTGGACTTCGGGGTAATGCTGTAACTTCTAAGATTCTGAGGACTTTTGGAACTTGCCTAAATGTATTTTGCATTGTGGGATGAGCATGCATTTGAGGAGGCAAGCTGAAATGTTATGGTTTACATTTAAAAGTTCCCTCAAAAGCTCACGTGTGATACAATCAAGAATTTCCACAAGTGAAATAATTGGGTTATAAGAGGCTCATCTTAATTACTGGATTAATCCACTAATATGGATTAACTGGGCAGTAACTAGGAAAGTAGGGTGTGGCTAGAGGAGGTAGGTCACTGGAGGTGTGACTTTGGGGTTTATAATGTCTCTGATGAGCAGAGTGCCCTCTCTGCTTCATGTTGCCTTGTCCTGGGATGCTGTCCTCCTGCCTGCCCTTCCACCACAATGTTCTGCTGACCTAGAGTCCAGAGCAATAAAGTTGGCCTTCTATGAACCAAGCCCATGAGCCATATGTGCCATTCTTGCTAGGTTTTTTGGTCACAGTGATGAAAAAGCTGACTAAAACTATAATACTTTGCATTGCTTGTCCTTATGGTGTGGGATATTTGCTATAACTCAGTGAAGGAAGATTGGTTATATAATATTTTTAATTGTCCTACAAATTTTGATCTGCTGCATTTTCATTGGCATGCTTTCAAGATAATTTTTTAAGGGATGGAAGTAGAGCTCAGAAGCAGATCATATGCCTATTATATGTGGAGCCCTGGATTTGATTTTCAGCACTGAAGAAAAACTATAATTTTCATTCATGTTTTGTTTTTGGCTCATGGACTTTTAAGATATTGTTTCTTGAATTTACAAATATGTGAAGCTTTCCTATATGTTATTTTTGCTGATTTCTAATTTAAAATCTTTGTGATTAATATATACATTTTCTAGAATCCAGTGCTTTAATATTTGTTGAAGTGCCCAAAATGATCTACAGGTTCACTATAATCCCGACTGAAATCCCAATGGCATTCTTTAAAGAAATAGGAAAATATAATACTAAAATTTTATGTAATCATAAAGGACCCAGAATAGCAAGTCATATTAAGAAAACTTGAGCAAGAAGAAAAAGCTGGAGATATGATTTTAAAATATATTACAAAAGCTTTAAAATATGATTTTAAAATATATTACAAAACAATTTTAAAAAACAGCTTGGAATGTGCACAAACCTTGATGTATATACCGATGGAACAGAAATAAGTCTACATATCTGACTAATTCATCTTTGAAGAGGAAACCAAGAGTACACAATGGACAACATTCTTTTCAATAAATGGTGCTGGGAAACTGGGACTTCCAAATGCAAATAATGAACCTGAACCTTTATTGTATACTATGCTGAAGAGAGTTAATGCAAGATGAATTAAAGATGTCAATATAACACATGAAAGTATGGAACCAGAAAACGGTAAGGAACAAACTTTATGATATTGGTCCTGGCGAGTGATTTCTAGAATTTGACACAAAAATCACAGTGAACAGAAAGTGGGACTATATCAAAACAAAAAGCTTCTGTGCATCAAGTGAAACAATCAAGAGAGTGAAAAAGACAACTGGCAGAATGGGAGAAAATATAGAAAAAGATACATTTAATAACAGGTTAATATACAAAATAAATAAATAATTCATACAACTTTAAAAAATGCTCATAACTTGATTTAAACAGGGGAAATAACTTAGTTGTTTCTCAAAAGTAAGTGAAAAGATCAGTATGTAGAGAAATTGGAAACTTTGTACATTTTTGGTGGCAGTATAAAGTCATGCCCTCACTGCAGAAAACAGAATGAAAGTTCCTGCAGAAATTAAAAATAGAACCACCATCCAACATAGCATTTTGTTTCTGGGTACATAGTTAAAGATTTTAAATCAGGAACTCAAAGACATAACTCCTTCCCTATGTTCATTTTTGCATTATTTCCAATGATGGAAAAGATAGCCTGAAAAATGTCAATGGACAATGAATAGGTAAAGAAAAAGTGGTATAGATACAGAGACAACAGCCCCCCCCACACACGCACACACTCACACTCACACACTCACACACACACTCACACTCACAGCCTTAAAAATGAGGGAAATCCTTTCATATGTGAGAACATTAATGAAATTGCAGGACACTATGCTATGTGAGATAAACTGTCCACAGAAGGACAAATCCTTCATGATCCTCTTATACGAGGTGTCTACAAGAGTTACAATCATAAAACACAGAATAAAATTGTGTCTTCCAAGAGCTAGAGTTATGGAAAATGGGAAATTTCTCTTCTAATGATATTCTATTTCAGGCAGATGATATAAATAAGTTCTAGAGATCTGTTATACACTTTGTACCTATGCTTAGCAATATTGTATTGTGACTTAAATTTGGTTGAGAGGGTAGAATTTAAGTGATATTACCACAAAAGAAACAAAAAAGTTTAAACAAATTTTGTTGGCTTATGCTTTTTCAGAACATATTCTATTGTGGTGAATATATAATATACTGGATCAACATAATTACTGACTTAGCCCTTAGTAATATTAACTACATCAATGTGAATGCTAATGTATTTTTAAAATTTATCTTTGTTAATTATTTCTTAGTTGTTCTTTCATTTTATGGATTAAAATATTAACCTTCTACAAATTAAAATGTGAAAATGTTTTTTATAAACAATATGTAGTTAAGATTTTTTGCTTTTTATTTTGAGATGGGGGCTCACTAATTTGCTGAGGGCCTTACTAAAGTTGCTGACGATGGCTTCAAACTTGTGATCTTCCTGCCTCAGTCTTCCAAACTGCTAGGAATACAGGTGTGCACTATTGTGCCTGAATTAGGACTTACTTCTTAAGCAAATTCTGACAAACTTGTCCTTTTATTGGTGTTTTTATTCTCTTGATGTTTATTTTAATATCGATATGTTTACCACTTTTCCCCATTCTCCCTGTATTTTGTTTCTTATTACTCCTCTTATGCTTTCCGGGGATCTTTAATTTCTTTAAATACCATTTTACTTTCTCTTTTGATTTCTTAAATATGCTCCTGTTAGTCTCTGTTTGTGCTGGAGGTTACATTACAATATGCATCCCTAATTTTCTATGGATTATCAAAAAATTGTGCCACTCTTCATAAATTATAAACATATTTCAACTATATAGATTACTCTCATCTCATTTCATTCCAGGAGTTAGTGAACTTTTTCTATAAAAGGCCAAACAGTGAATAGTTCAGGATTTTCAGGTCACATGGGTTCTCTCTAACCTCATCCTCTCCTCCACCTGCTCCCATCTTTAAAATGGATGATTCACTTTTAGCTTGCACTTTGTACAAAAATAGACCATAGGCTGCAAGCTTCTACAACTCAGTTTTACCATTACTGCCTCATAAACACCATAAAAGATAAGGATAACATCTATGTATCACAAAATTAATATGACAATGTCAAAACTTTGCATTCAACGATGGTATGCATCTTTAACGTTTCATCTTTCGTGCATGTTCATATCTCTAATGATCAAAGTTTCCCTGTGGCAGCTTTTCCCTTCATCCTGACAATTTGATCTAACCTTTTTTTTTGTAATGTAGGTATATAGATTCTCTAAATTTGTGTTTATATGAAAATTTCTTTATTTCAATTCAATTTGTAAAGTTTGTTTTATTAGGATATTTAGAATTTTTGTTCTTGATTTCTTTGGTGTTTTTCTTTCAATTATTTGTAGTTGTAGATGGACAGGATGCCTTTATTTTATTTCTTTATTTTTATGTGGTGCTAAGTATTGAACCCATTTTTTTAAAATTATCTCTTCTAACTTCCATAGTTTCTGAAGAGAATGTATCAATTAAATATTGTTCCTTTGTATGTATGTTAATTTGTCTGTTGCAGCTTTAAAGATTTTTGTGTATTTTTGTATTTTATTTTATTTTTAGGTTTCAGCAGTTGACTATGTTGTGTTTGAGCAAGGTCTTTTTGGTACCAACTTAAAATAATAAATTATTATTTTTATTTACATATACATTTCAGAAATTTGAGAAATTTTAAGCCACAAGTTTATCTAAAAATTTCCTTGTTTTCTCATTCTAAAATTCATATTACATAAACTTAAGTAATATTAGATTATCTGATATGTTCCTGAGACTCTGACATGTGTTCTATTGTCTCTGTTTTTCAGATTGGATCTTTCTTATGTTAGTCAGTTTTCTCTGCTGTGTCCAAGAACAACTTAGAGGAGCAAATTTTGTTTGGACTCATGACTTCAGAGACACTGGTATTTGTCAAAACATGTCTTTTAACATTTTTGTTTGAAGAACATGGCCTTAGGGAAGGATGGGTATTTCTACCTCTTGAGTTATAAAAGGTTTTATATGTATTTAATCTTTTAGTAAATGTGGATTGAGACTTACTATTTATTAGATATTCTGTTGGATCTGTGCAGATGTGATAGAGATGGTAGGGAGGTAGAGAAGAAAGCTGCATATGTGCTATGCTTGTAAAGTTTCCAGTGTCACACATGAAAGGACAATTAGACATCTATCTCTTATATCTACAAACATAAAAAAATCACAAAATAGGACGTAAGTGCAAAAAGAATATTTCAGATGAAATTCTATGTGGAAACTGAAAATAGAGGAGGATGATAGTGTCTCCAAGATGTACAGGCTCTAATCCCTAATATCTATTCACAGATTGCTTTACTTGGCATGGACGACTTTACAGATGTGATTAAGATTATGGATTTTAAGATGCAGAAGCTGGACTGGATTATACAGTGCTTCTGATACCCAATATGATCCCATAAGGCCTTAAATGCACAGCGATTTTCTTGGCATTTGAAAGAAAATGAAGAGTCAAAAGAATGTACAAGTGGAAGAATGCAGGCACCCTCTGTACATCAGAAAAGGCAAGATAAGGAGTGATTCTTCCTTCACCTCTACAAAGGAACATAGCCCTGCCTACCCTGGATTTTACCCAGAGCTCAGACTTCTGACCTATAGGACTGTATGTTAATGTTATCTACAGGGAACAAAGCCAATTGATTGATAAATTGTTACAGTAGGATTAGGTCATTACCTCAGAGGGCAAATTTCTTTATTTTAGGGAAGAATGTTTAGAAAATGATGGGAAAAGCACTTTGAAGAGAGATGTCTTAGTTCATTTGGGTTGCTAAAAAAATGTCACAAACTGAGTAGTTTACAAACAACAGAAGTTTGAGCTATGCAATTCTGGAGGTTGGGAAGTCCAAGGAGGAAGCACAGATGATTCAGTGTCTGATGGGGGTCATCTTCCTGGTCCATGAGGGCCATCTTTTCTCTGTGTTCTATCATAGTCAAAGGGGTAAAAGTCTCAGAGGTCCCTTATAAAGACATTAATTCCATTTGTGAGGATGGATCCCTCCCATACTCAGCACCTTCCACCCCCTGAATACGATCTTTCTGGGGGTCAGAATTTTTACATAGGTATTTTGGAAAGAAGATTGAATAGTGGATAGAAATGTGGTAATGGATATTGGACAGGGTTAGTAGTGGTGGTGGTGGAAAATACTCTAGACCTAGGTGACAATTTGAGTAGATGCCCTGATTAGAAAAGCCAAGGGCAGGTACATAATGCGAGTTCTCGATGTTGGCCAAAACAATTTCAGTGAAAAGCTTGAATAATCTATTTTTTTGGTCTTTGTCACTGTCCTTGTCTCATCTCCTCTGAGTTTCTTCTTCCTTATTTCCTATCATTGCATTATTCCTTGTACAGATGGAAGCTTCTTACCCTTCCACACACAAGCTTATGGATGAGTGGATAATGGATTAATGGAGGTGGACATCCATGGAAGGATCCTCTAGGACACTAGATCAGAGATATATGAGTTTGAAAGGAAGATGTGTCTCTTGGCTGGTTCTTAATGATAAAACACACTGATAAAACACACTGAAATCACATCAGTTTGCCATCATTTTCTTCCCAGAAATAGGAAGCAAGCATTATAAATTTCTGATATTAACAACATGGTGGGTTTGTTGCCAACAAACTGTCTCTGCCCATTCAAGCTTATGTCCCACAGAGCTGTCTTACCATCACTTTTATATGATCTCTACTGAGATGGAAAGGAGTATTCTTCTTTTTACACTAGATAGTTTATTTCTTAAGAAGTGAAATATATTTTATGTGCAAGAAGTCTTACATAGATTCTAATACTCCTAAAGCTTTGATCTATCTGTTGGGTATTTTTTGATACATTTATTCCAAAAGCAAGGCATCAATTAAAAAGGGTTTGTAATATTTATATGTTATAAACATCATCAATTAAATGATGTGTGTTTTCAGATATAGACAACAATGTTTAATTGTTAATGGCAAAGAATATGGGATTTGGGGCAGATTTGACTCAAGTTTGGTTTGTAACACTTATTAGCTATATTTGCATATGTTATTTATAATTTCTGAATCTTAATTTTCTTCTGGGTTAAATGTATATCATGTGCCTCCTACATTGGTTATAGAAAATGAACCCTGTGGATATGTTCATATGAACAGAGAAAACACAGCAGGTATTGTTGATGTTTTTACAGCGGTAGTGGTAGCAAGGATGACGGCAGGTCTCCACCTTCTTTTTCATGTTCCTATTATTACCATTATGTACCATTAGTGTTGTGTTTTTGCTATGATCTGCTTCAACAGCCTTACTTAAAGCCACTGCTCATGGTTTCATGACACAGGCCTCCAACCCAACAGAATGAGCCTCCTGGCTATCCTGACGAATACTAAGTGAAATGCACTGCTCTGCGATTTTTCAGGTGTTTTCTTGCGTTGCTCACCTGTCTTAGTCCTGTGCTCACCTCCTGAACTTTTCCTTAGATTATCTCAAAATTCAGCACCTCCGTGTTATAACTTTTCCTGCAAATATGGATCATGATCTCAGACCCATTCTCTAAATGTATCCATAGGATGTGTCATCTCTGTATCACTCACTGACCTTTAGCAGTCACTGTTTATCTTTTGTAAATGAACACTGTTTTTCTACATTTTAGAGACTCGTTGAAAATGCAAAACTGTACTGCATTTTGGCCTGTACACATAGTGTTTATCCACTTCATGTGCAAAAAAGCACTTTTTTGAGTATAAAATGTAGATTGCCAGGGCCTATGTTTAAATATTTAAAGGGCTCTAAAATGGGGTTGAAGAGGATGTATTTTAAAAGTTCCCTGTTGAAGTTAGTGCATAAGTTCATCAATTGCATTAATATTGGTTTTATCTTTTAATACAGGATTTAAAAATCACTGAAAAAAAAAGAATTTTCTTAATATCTGGATCTGTTGTCACTTTTGTGATACTGACCAAGTCATTTGATATCCTTGAGATTTGAATTCCTCTCCCACCAAATGAGTTTATATTTATGTTAGCCTTTTGTCAAAATATTATGGATATGTAATATAATGTGTGTTTAGTTTATGATATAAATAGAAAATTATATGGTAAAATAACAACAAGAAATAGTGTTAAGATAAAACTTAGAGAATAATTTTATAGAAAGATAACCGTAAGTATTAAAATAAATATTTTTATTAATTATAATAAAAAGAATGATGAGTTTGATGATTTGGAAAGGAGATGGTAAACTGAAATGCAATGCTTAGTCATATTTTCTCCTTTGATTCATTTACCTCTCTATTTATTCTCCTTTGTGAGTAAATTGCTTATTAACAATCCATATCCTTTTATATAATAATAAAAATATCTATATAGAGTCCTGGTTGCTTTGAGCAAAATTGACTCACTTTTGATAAAGATTCTTCTACTGTTTTAACTATCAATATGCTTTCATTTATTTTTTTATTCTCTAATAATCAATCCCAAACTACTAATCTATGCTCTTCTATTCTTTTTGCTTCCATAGATTTTTTTAATTCTATATTTTTAAAATTATTTTAATTGAATCTTGGGGAGGAAAGAGAGCAAATGAAGTTTCATAAAGTAGCAACATGAGTAGAAACTCCAAGCCTCAACTTTAAAGCAAGTGACAATATCACTGCAATAGGCATTGATGATGTGGTGAGAGAACATAGGAGGAGGGTTGGGGACTCAGGAAGAGGACTTGGTGCATGCTGCACCCTTGTAGCATTGATTTCTGAGATGCATTCTTTATCATGTATATAAGCTCTAACACTGACAAAAATGTGGGGTGAGAAGGAGAGGCAGAATGGTAAAATCATGTATTCATTCATTCATCTAATAGCTATGGAACATCTTGTATTCCTGAGGTATTGAATTACGCACTAGACATGCATTGATTAGCAAAACAGAAAGCAGTTCATTGCTACCTGAAGACAGTATTTGAGTGGGAAGAGCAGATATTACTCATAACAATAACAAACACATGTTTAATTACTTATAATAATTGATATTAAGGAGGTTTAAGAGTTTCACCATTTGATTAAAGTACACAATTTACTCATCCAAGAGATCATGGAATATCACTCTCGGTCAGTAACAATTGAACTAAGATCTAAAGCAGACAGGCTGAGAAAGAACAGCACTGCAGGCTGGAGACAGGACATGTGCCAACCTTGTGAAGGGTAACTGATCTTTCCATGTAATGAAAGAATGTCAGAAGAAAGAGTCTATTATCTAATCTCATTGTCTAAATATACAGTTATTCTCAGGGCACTGTGGAGCTTTATTTAGGGGAATATGAACAGTCTGAGACAGAAGATAGTGTGAATTCAGGACATGTTGCCATATCCAGTCTTAGAAACATCAAGTCCTAAGCAAAGGACTAATTTCTCAAGAATCAATAGTGTTCTTTTCCTAAATCTATTTCTCTAGTTATCTTTATAGAGGGAGAAGCTGTAATTGTTGAATTATTTTTATATTTTTATTTTGAATGAGATTCTGCATTTATCATGGGAATATATAATAGACTGAAAAGAAAAACTCTAGAATTCAGAAGAACAATCAGAATAAGGTTGTACTTCTAGAAGGTACTAATAGAAGAGAAAAACCAAGAGACTAGAAATGAATATTTTAAAAGTAGTTTAACTTTAAGAAGACATAATAGATAAAACCATGGGTCTGTACATTTGAATAGATATTAATAGATATTATTATCTAATAGATATTAGATAATAATCCTTTACATACTGCAAATATGTAAAGGATTATTTATGGGCAAAAAAATGTAGTTCAGAAAGAGCCTTATGGGTCAAGCTACCTCATATTTTATCTTTAAGAAATGGGAATTCATTGCAATATTTTAAGCATGAAGTTGCATGACCAGATACACATTCTGAATGAGCACCCAGAGAAAGCTGGGAAAGCTGAGGTCAGATGAAGAGCTTATAGGTACTGGGGAATGGCACTGATCAAATTATGTGCACATGAGAATATGGTCTAATGCCAATTGCACCAATAAAAAAGCTAAAAAAAACTATTGTGATAATTTCTATATTAAAGCAGAATATTAGTCTTAGAAGTGTATATGTGTAATTTACATGTATTTTAAGTCAATTGACCAAAAACCATTTTGTCTGTCAATACAATGCATATGTGGTCAGTATATATGACTATAGCATATTCATTTTTTATTCAATTAAAATAAATGTGCAAGGAAGAACAACTAAAATAATTTTTTTTAAAAAAGGAGTTTATTATGTCCAGGGGGCCAGAAATGATGAAGACAATAGGAATTACATGATTGAATTCATCGCTGGGTGGTGTGGGAGAAAGACTCAATGTATTAAGAGTGCCCCTACAAAGGGTTGCTAATTGAGCTACAAATTGGCTTGCTTTAGAACCAATGAGATAGGATTATAAGAGAGGTGTCATGTTTTGGAGGGAGGAATGTTTAGATTGCTTATATTGCCCATGCTAAATATTGGGTGTTTGAGAAATTCAAATGAGATCAATAGTTGTGTGTTGTTTTAAATAGAAGACAGTTGAGCAGAAGTCTAAATCTACAACAAGTCAACTACTCCAGTTTCTCTTCCTCTTTCTCTCTGTAATGATGACTAGAATAGCAGTTGAGGGAGAAAAGAACAGTTTGGTAAGCTGTGAGAAATCAGTATTGTCCTTTGGACTTAATATTTGCAGACTGAATACGGGGCACATTCTGAACTCATTTATTCTTTAATTTTAAATTCTCTTGTGTTAGAAAAAGTACAAGATGCTCAATTCAAGCAAAAATAAACTTGTCTCTCGTCAAAGCTCATCAACAGTTCTCCCACCAAAGCCAAAATGTGGACCACAATGGCCCAACTCTGGGTTGTTCAGAAATTCCATTTCTTCCCCTGTCCATCATATTGACAAGAAAGGAAAACATTGTGCTTTTCTAAAGGTCAGAATGTGTGATTAACTTCAAGTGGGTAGTTGGACATACCGATCCTTGATCTCCAGAGGCACAGTAAGGAATTGAAGTCGCTCACAAATAGGTAGCTTTGAGTCAAAGGGAGGTTTGAAATAAGTCTGAAACCATGGCCCTCAACCTCTCTGACATAACATCTCTGGTAATTTAAAAATAAGAACGCAAAAGGAACAGAGAGAGAAAAGGAAGGAAGGAAGGAAAGAAGGAAGGAAGGAAGGAAGGAAGGAAGGAAGGAAGGAAGGAAGGAGGGAAGGAGGGAAAGAAAGAGATGCAGGGAGGAAGGGAATGAAAAAAAAAAAAAAGAAAAGATCCACAGAAGGGTGGATCCAGTTCAGGTAAGAATTCCTTTTCAACATCAGCAAGTGCAGACACCAGATCCCTAATGAATCCCTCAGCCCTTTGTATCAAATAGATCAACTCCTTGTAGTTTTTATGTTTTCTTTCTTAGAGTTAGCTTTCTGGAACCAGTTTTTTGCTAAGCTTGATACACACAGACATTGTCTCCTGAAGCTTCCCACTCCAAGACCCCTGCCTCCCTGTCTCTCATAAACACTGAGCAGCTACTATCTGGTAAGGACAGCTTAGTTCAACCTACATGCTCCCATGGCTCCTTGTCCACATTGGAGAACAGCATATTCTTCCCCCAGAAGTCTTCCTGTTTATATTAACTATAATACTTAACTCTACTTATTATCAAATCCAAGAAATTGGCTTCATTATGAAGTCAGGGTAGGGAGAATCAGCAAAAGACCTGCAGGATTATACTTCAAAGGTAGAGGAGGAGATCTGAAATGTTAACAGTTGAATAAAAATTCATCCCTAAAACATTTGAAACAGGTCCATGTGATTGCTAAGAGAGGAACTCAGATTTTAACTTTAACAGCAAAAGCTGCCTTTTGCCTGGGGTAAATTGAGAATGGTGACTGGTTCTCAAGCTCAAGGCAATTGTTTTATAGCCTGGAATGGCCCAGTTCCCTCAAAGCCAGAACAGATTGTAATCAATTACAGCTCCTGTTGAGAGAAAGGCACTCAGAGAGTGTTAAGACCTGGAGAAAGAAGGTTAAAGATGAGCTGGTATTTAGAGCAAATGGCAGGGCCAAGATATTTCTTTAAAGGGGCAAAGTAGCAGATATTAAGGAACTGGGGGACTTCACATACCAGAAGAAAAGAGTCGTTAATAAGGAACAGAAGGCTTGAGAAAAGGAACAAATAAATGGCATCGGAGAAAATTGACAGCACTCATTTTAAGAAACCAGAAAATTTCTCAGTTGCTATGTGAGAGGCAGGAATGGGACCAAACAGGCAGAAATGACTCAGTACAAAGGAGAGGCTGCAGATGGAAGGCAAAGGAGGAGTTCCATTCCTGCTGGACAGGCACAGCGCAAAAGTAAATCCATGTTGGAGGATGGCTGGTTCAGGGTTAGAGGAAAAATAGCTCCCTTAGGACTACTTGGCATGACACATCTTTGCCTAAATTTGTCTAGACCCCAAGTCCGTGTACACGCTCCATTCTGAGGTTTTTAAAGATGGAACACAGACAGGTTGTAGCCTAAGGGTAGATGTCAGAAGAGGTCATGGAAAGGTGATTTGCCTGAATTGAGTACTGAGGGATGTGTAGAAGTGAGAGAAACAACAGCAGATGCCAAGGCCCAGACAAAAAGAACAATTTAGTAAGATATCTATGTAAAATACTATTCTGGTGATATTTTTTCTGAAAAACAGTGTGGCAATTGTGAAAAATAATCAGTGTATAGTGAGACACAGGATTTAATTCTTTTGCTGCTACCTAGTAGTTTCTCCACATCAGTCTTAGAGAATCCAAGAGCCCGTTCTCTTGTCTATAAGAAAATGTTCCCATTTCCACCCGGGGTTTTGTAGGAGTGAAATAAGATCATATGGTAGAACCCTGGACCCTGTCTGATGATCGCCTCCCTGGTTCTCAGATCTGTACTCACAGAGGAAGGGGATGTTTGGATAGTGTGTCCCACAATCCTTCCTCTGGTTTCTTCCTGACAGGGTCAGAAATGGGACATCTCTGCTGCCCATGCTGCTCCATGAATAGGGATGAGGATTGGATGGGCTGGACACAGCACGGAGATGCTGGCTGGTGCATTTTTACAGAGGCTGTCAGCAGTGAGTGAAGGGTGCTGCAGGATCAATAGAATCAGACGCCTCCTGGAAAGAGAAAGGAACATGGGGACAGCTCCAGTATTGTGGCTTGGGCTGTTGCACATCAGAGCAGTGGTCATGTCGGGAGGCTTTGTAGTATTTATGTTGAACAGAGACTGCAAACAACCGAGGACTCAATATTTTGACTATAGAAATTGGCTTTTGGTTTCATTGAACTTATTTAGCACAATGGCTTCTCTGTAGCATTGAGTTTATAGAAATATAAAACTTCTCTATGTATTATATCATAACCTGAAATGATTTCCAAAATATAGGGAGAGTGTGGCAGCACACGAACACAGAAGTTCCTTCCCAACATAACTGTGGTGCCTAAAACTGGCTGAGGCACTAGGCCTTGGGTGGCATCTTAGGTCCTCTGGAGGAGCTCACAGCATTGCACTTGGAGGGCCATCAGGCCAGACCTGGGGGGCTTGCGAGCCCACTGAGTGTCAAGAGCAGGGGACAGGCTTCTCTGAGCAGAGCAAGTCAGTGGCAGGTTGATTGGCATGTATCCTGACTATGTGCTGTGGGTGACAGGACACAGACTGCTAGATGTGTCCCTCTAGTCAGAGAGGGAAGGGTAATTCCTCCTGAACTCCACATTTTCATTTCTTACGGAGGCATTGTCTACAGCTATGATCTCGTGCCCCTTCTCTCATTCTTTCAATACGTGCAATCAGGTTTCTTTCTTGCACAGAAGTGTTTGCTGAGGGGGTCACTCAGTGCCTTCTTTCAGTTTGCCAGTCCTAATGGTCTCTTTCCAGTCCTCATTAGAAGTCCTGGTACTCACACTGAAGACCAGCTCCTCCTTGATTGCTTTTTCCTTTGCTTTCCTATGCTTGAGTGATCACATCATTGCTGCATTAGGTCTAAGCTGACCGGCCATGAGTGGTGAGCAGGGAAACATCAAGGGAAAGGCAACTGCAGGGAACCTTATCCGACAGGCAAGTACCCGGATTAGGGGGCCTGGAATGTCAGAACCTCTATAGCCAATATTACGACCCTTGAGGAAAAACTATTGTTTCATAACCAGGTCACACCCTACCAAGTAGCTCAGACCCTCCCTAATCACACAAACTATCACAACCTCCAATCTCGCTGGTAAGCAAAACATCAAGACCCTCACAAAGAAAGCTTGCTGAGGACTATTCAAAGGATACCACACTGATTAAAGGGGGTAGGAAATTGAGGCAAAAGCAAGGGGACCCAATTTGCAAAATTTCCAACTCCTTGAGCATCACAGGGTCCTCTCTTACAGGCAGTCCATGCAATTCCTAGGCTGTCAATCAAGTCACAAGGTGCACCTGGGTGGAACTCTAGAGACTCCCAATAAAACTGGAGGGCAGGAGGGGTATGCTGTCCCTTTGCTCTCTGAGAGGGCCCACTCTCTCCTGTGAGAGTGTCTCCTTTCCCCACCCCCTTTCCAGTGCCTTCTAAATTTCTCATGTCTTTTTTTTCTATTAATGGACACATAGGCTGTTTCCATATCTTGGCTATTGTGCATAGTGTTGCAATGGAATACAAACATTTATTCTACATACTGACTTTAAGTCATGTATGACATATATACCCAGAAATGGGATTTCTGGATCCTACAATAATTCCTGTTCTAGTTTTTCAAAGGATGCCTATACTTTCCTTTTTTTAAATTAATTAATTTATTCTAATTAGGTATACATGACAGAATGCACTTTCGATTCATTGTACACAAATGCAGCACAACTTTTCAATTTTCTGTACACCATGTAGCATCGCATCATATGTGCAGTCATATCTGTACCTAGGCTAATGATGTTCATCTCATTCCACCATCATTACTGCCCCCGTGTCCTCTCCCTCCCCTCCCTCTCTTTTGCCCAATTACAGTTCCTCTATTCTTCCTGCCCCTCCACATTATGGATCAGCATCCACTAATCAGAGCGAACATTCAGCCTTTGTTTTTTTGGGATTGGCTTACTTCACTTAGCATGATGTTCTCCAACTCCATCCATCTACCTGCAAATGCCATAATTTTATTATCTTTTAACGCTGAGTAATATTCGACTGTGTATATATACTACAGTTTCTTTAGACATTCATCTATTGAGGGGCATCTAGGTTGCTTCCACAGTTTAGCAATTGTGAATTGTGCTGCTGTAAACATTGAAGTGGCTGCATTACTGTAGTACCCTATTATAGACCAAGGAGTGGGATAGCTGGGTCAAATGGTGGTTCCATTCCAAGTTTCCTAAGGAATTTCCATAATCTTAGATGTATGTCTGAAATCTTTCTGGTCTGATTGCAAGAATCTGGGGGAAGAAGAGACTTTTGTGGGGAAGAAGAGACCTTTGCACCTGCCTCAGCTTTGCTGTGGGCCTCTGCCCACAGCACTTTGAGTCTATACAAGCTTTTCAAGTTATTCCATCCAGTCTCTCTGAGCAACCTGGAGTGCCCAGAACAAAGAAGAATAATTTTTTTTCTTTTTCTTTATTTTAAATTTCCCTTTCCCCTCGTTTTTCCTTTTCTTTCCAAATTATTCTGTCTAGGTCAGTTAATTAAGACTTTAAAATCCAGTCTCTGTGCTTCTGATGCTCAAATTGTATCTTAAGCCTTGAACTTTACCTTTTCTCTAGTTGATTTCTCGTACTGCCTATTTTGAAAGATCTGTAACAGCTAACATGTCTATATCAGAACTCTTGATTCGCTCCACCCAGAGTGCATTTATTCCTAAGCTTTCCTGGTGACACTACCCTCTTTGTCTGTGCTCAGCCCAACTTTATGACTTTATTCATTGGACTTTTACCTATATTCCATAACCAATATATAAGAAAACACTACTTTCGTCAACTCCAAAACATGACATAAACCTCGTAGTCTAATTCTCACTCCTATTTTTCCTTCTTACTCCATCTCATTTCGTTTCCTGCCTTGGTCACTGCATTGTAGAAGAGTATTTCTAGATATTTGTCGACTAACCCTCTAACAGGTTTTCAGGATTTGATTCAAACTCCCACCTAAGATACATTTCCTGAACACTTCAGTTTTGATCATTTTTGTTGCTGAGTTGTATTTACATAGTTAGAAACATCACAGTTTGTCTCTACATTCATGACTCAATAGACATTCACTTTCTTCAAGTTTTGGGCTTTTTGGCAAAAATGTTTTTATGCAAATTCAAATACAAATCGATGTTAAGAATGTAGATCTTCAGGTCCTCTGGGTATGTACATGGGAGATATATTTCTGGGACACATGGTGATGATATGTTAGCTTTTTCAAATAGCATAACTTTTTTTCAAAGGGACCATACAATGTCTTCATGACAATCCCCATTGCTATATATTCTTTCTAATATCTGATATTGGTAGTCTTTATAATTTTGGTGATTCCAGAGGGCACATACTGATTCACCATTTGAATTTAATTTGTATTTAATTATCAAAATTGCTGAACATATATTTTATGTGCATATATTCATTCATGTTCCTTATTTGTTAAAATTTATGTTCAAACATTTTTCTCCTTTCTGTTTTGCATTATTTAATGTTTTTCTTGATATAGAGTGAAAAGGTCCTTTAAGTAGTCTGAATATAAGCTAAATATTCTATCCTAGTCTACATTTTACCTTTTTATTTCTTAGTATGAATTTTTAAAGATAATTTAAAGTTGTTTTGATGAAGTCAATGATTTTAATTGTTTCTTTTATACTTTTTGCATTTTTGTGTCCTATCTATTGAAACATTGCTGAACATAATATACAAAGACTTTCTTCTAGAAAACTGTTTAGCATCAGAACTTACACTTAAATTATAATTTTAAGAATGTATTTAAAAGTCAGTTTTACGTGTCCTTAAAACTCATTCTCATTTTTTAAGATTGTTGTGGCCATTCTAGATATGTTTCCATTCCATTTCATTTTAAATGAACATGTTTAAATGAACTAAACAGCTTATTAGTTTAGTTAAGAAATCCTAGTAAGGTATTATGGGTTTAGGGGGATTGTGTCAAATATCTAAGTAAGTTTGGGGAAAAAAAGTTAAATTATCAATATTGAGACTGGCCATTCAATGACATATTATGTCCTTCAAAGTATATAGATCATTTAAAATTTTCCTTTGCAGCATTTACAACTTTCAAATAGCTAGGCCTTGTACATATATTTTCTCAATTGACAAATCAAAATTTCATATATATATATAAGGTATAAAATGAGAAGTTTAATATATGTATACATTGTAAAATAGTTGCAAATAAATTTTTAAATATTTGTAAGATTTTGGAAGCTATTTTAAATTAAGGTTTGAAATTTAATTTCTAGGTGTTTATTGTAGATATAAAATTTCAATTGTTTTTACTTTCTTTTTAATGTACAACTAGTAAATATTTGTAGATTCCTCTTATTGATCTACATAGACAGCCGTATCTTTTGCAAAGAAAGAAAGTTTTATTTCAATTTGTATGTATTGTACTAGTTTTTCTTGTTTCATGAAAGGTTACACCCTCCAATACAATGAGTGTGTAAGTACTGAGAGTAGACATTGTGGATCTCCACTAACAAGGAGAAGCCACTCCATTTCTCACAAAAAGAGGGTTTGTATGTTGATGTTTGAAGATAACCTTATCAAGATAAATAATATCTATTCTATTCTTAGTTTTCTGCTAATTTTTCTTTTGTTTTCTTTTCTTTCTTTAAGCCTGACTGGACAAAGATCTTGTACATCTATAGAACTGATCATACACATTTTCTCACTAATTATCTTGATATGATGAATTATATTAATTGTTCTACCAAATGTTAAAATAAACTCCTGCTCCTGGAAGCCATCTCAATTAGATTTCATAGCCACATTCTTAGTAATTACCATAAAGATCACAATATGAATTATCTTTTTACAATCTCTCAAAAGTTAATATGCCACTTGATACAGGTCAATATTTTTCTCCAAATAGTTATGCATTTATGTCTGAATACATTTTAAACTCTTCAATAAAATACTATCTTTTTTTCTTTGCTTTTGATACCTATTGCTCTATGAAGAAATAAGAAGAAAAACAGTAAGACAAAAATATTCATTTACCTTTTTATGTGTATTTACTATTTTCACTGATTTTTATTCTTTGCTATGGGACTGAGATTTTTACCTGATATGCTAACACTTCAAGCTAAAGAATCTCTTTTTCATCTTTGGTAATGCATGTACACTAACGATGTGTTATTTAACTTTTATTTTTTGCAAAAATATATATTTTACTCTTCCCTGAAGGATGCTTCTTCCCTAATAGCTACTTCTGGAATTTCAATTATGTGCTTATTAATAGTACATTTGATATCATTTAGTAGGAAGTTGAGTAGGCTCTATTATTTATATTTCAGTGTGGTTTTTTTTAATGTTCTTTGTCTTGGATAATATCTTAATGATTTATCTTCAAGTTCACTTATTCTATTCTATCACCTCCAATCAAGCGAAAATTTCATACTATCTTTTTAACTTAGTATATTTTATTTCAAAATGTAGAATTTCAATTTTGTCCCTTTTTCTTCTCTATTTATCCATTGATTTTTTGCTTTGATTGAATTAAAAACAATTTTGTTTTCCCTCATTAGGAATACTTTTAAGAGACATTTTAAAATTATTTTCTGGTATTTTCACATCTGGTTCATCTCAGGGTCAGACTCAGTTGACTTCATTTCCTCTTGAGAATCAGTTTCATTTTCTGTACACTTTGCATGTTGGATAATTTTGGATCATACACTTGAGAAGTTATGTCATAGATATTTTGGGTCATGTTATTTCTTTTCTCTGAGGAGCATCGTTTCCTTTTTTTAACAGGTAATTTTCTTTCTGGATTTAAAATGTCATACTCAAGCCTTAGGCAGCAGTTTTCAGTGTAGGTGAGATATGTGTTCTTTTGCAAAGCTGCTTTAAGCCTATTCTGCAAACACATGATTCAGAGACCTGTTAGAAATGTCAATAGACAAATCTGGGGAATCTTTCTTTGGCTTTTCTCTTTTTATCAACCCCCTCACCTCTACTGATGGTTCCCTGCTTTTAGGTTTCTGATTCTCTACGTCAGAAAGATCATGATTTTTTACACTGATGTCCTCGTCACTGCTGGGCAGGGCACATAGCATGCACCTATCCCAGGCCTAAGTCTGTCATCTGCAAAATACTTCATGCCACTCCCTTCATCTGTCCAGAGTCCAGTTGCTTCTGGTCACTCTAAATGACTTCATGTAATTATCCTTTGTATTGTGCCTAGATTTTATAGCTCTTTTCTCATGAGTTGACCTCTGATTGGGACTTATTTTTTCATTAGGGTATTATAAATTCTATTTCAAAAAGTTTGATAATGATGAAAATAGAATTGATTTAATTTTAATTTCCATTTCTAATTGGTGGTTGTGATGTATCAAAACTCATCTGATGTTTGTGTGTTGACCTTGTTTTCTACAATATTGCTAAACTCATTGGGTAGAAGACACCTTCCGATCTTCTAGAAGCACAGGTATGCCATCTGTAAACAAATTCACGATCACTTTGCTTTCCAAACTGTGTGCCTTTAATTGTTTCATTATTGTTATATTGTACTGACTTGAACATCCAGTACCATGTTGATAGACATTGTGAGACTAAACATCTCTGTCCTGCTCTCAGTCTTCAGAGGTGCAGGTCCTTGTAGTGAAACTTTCCCTTTGCATTATGAAATCTATTTCCCTTTGTTCCAAAATGTGGTTTCGCTGATATGAATAGAGCTAGTCTAGTATTTTCTTCAGTTGAGTTTGCACACTGGCTTTTTTCTAGAGTTTTGTTATTTTTAACCAGTTCTTGTTTAGATTGCTTGCCCTCGACACTTTAATCTCTCCACTTTCTCCCAGCTTGCACTATTTCTGACTTGAATTCTGTGATGACACTTGTCCTTGTCTCTGTACAGATCATTCTGTCATCCTCTGGCTTGCATTAAGGCCTTTGCTTCTTTGCTTTATTTTATTCATGTTTCATAAAACTTCTGGAATATATTGGTCATGATTTCCATCAAATTTAGAAAATCCTCTCTCGTTATTTTCTCATTGTTTTTACTGTCACTGTCCTCCCCAGTTGTCACTCTTTATTCATTGTGTGACTCCAAAGACACACCTTGCCCTGCTCTATAGCGCCCAGGGGCCACTGAGACAGTGAGTGCTTCCTTGCTTTAGGGAACCTACTCTGCACTTCCTTCAAACGTTTCTGCTTTTGTCTGCTACTGTTTTCTTCTGCAGCATATAATCTTAATTAATTCCATTTAGTGTGTCTTCCATTTCAAAACTTTCATTTTTTTAATCTCAAGGTTCTGCTTACTTTACTTTTATCACCCTTACTTCATAGTGTACTTAGTTTTCTTATATTTCCTTAACATGAAGTAATTTTATAATGACTATTTTGAAGTCCTTATCTAGCATTTTACCATCTCTGGTATTTACACGTCAACTCCTATTGTTTTGCTGTTATTTTTTGTGTATTTTTTCTGTTTGTTTCATTTGTTCTTGATATGGGACATACCCTCCTGCTTATTTACATGCCAGATAATTTTTTACTGGATGCTAATACTGTTTGTCACGTATTGATTTTTAGTAGATTTTTATCATATTTTAATAATAAATCTGCATTTTATTCTGATACATAAATAAATTGGCTTTAGCCCATTGTCTCCCTATGAAGGCTGCTTTTAAACTTTCTCTTAGCTGATCCAGAGAAATTTTATTTATATTTTGTTTATAGGTTATAATTTATTTATTTTATATTACTATTCATTTATTTACATTATTTATTTATATTTAAATGTGTGTATTTATTTACATTTTATAAATATTTACCAATATTTGTAATCTCTCTCTCTCCATTGTTTAATCCTCTTCTCCTCCTCTCCTACCCCTTGATCTCTCCCCAGTCCTCCCCCTCTGTTTTCCAAGGCAGCCGGGCTCTGTAGACTTCACCCACCTTTGCACAGGAATCTGAAGATTTTCTCCAGGAGACAGGTGATGCAGTCATAAGGCTCACATTTCTTACTCTGCATTCATGGATCCCAGTCTAATTTGCCTCTAACCTCATGTCATCTCACCTCATATATTTTAGCAATTTCTGCTTCTTATTGTAGAAAGAAAATCCAAGGCATAGTTATTTCTTCATGGGGAAAAATACAAATCTCAATATATACTTAAGGAATAAGAACTTTCAGTGATAACAGAAAAAAATGACTGAAAACCACAGGAATTAATTGTTTAGAAGATGAACTGTATTACATTTAACTCCCTAGAAGTTTAAGTCTGGAAGAGACTTTAGAAGCATGGAGACTTTGCAACTAATCACAAAAACTTTGTCTAGAATAGGAATTTGATTTGACAAAAATTAGTAATGCCTGGCACTCTCAAGCCAGTTTCTTAACTGGCTCTGTGTGTGTGTGTGTGTGTGTGTGTGTGTGCAGTTGTGTACTGTTTAACCACAGGGATACAACCTGAGAAACACATCATTAGGTGATTTTGTAATGACGCAAATGTGATAGAGTGTAATTATTCAAACTTAGTACAAATTAATCATCCGATGTGGCCTCTCAATGTAATCCAGAGATGTGCTAAGCATGAGGTATAGGAGAGGGCCATGGCTAGAAAGGTACACGGTTTTACAGTAAATTTTTATTTTTTTATAAGTCGAAGGAGGATACTCTGAGGTGGTAATTTTTAAAAATATAGTATAAAAACACATAAACTAGTAACACAGTTGTTTTTAACGAGTATCATGTGCTGTACAAGACTGTGGGCACAGGACTTTTCTACCACGTGCTGCACAAGGGATTTGTTCCCACTGAATCACCATGATCAGGCGAGCAATGCCTTGCACTATGATGACTTTAAGAGGCTCTGGTGTTAATAGGCAATTGGAATTTTCCAATTTCACTATAATCGGGACCACAGTCATGACATCATTGACAGAAATGTAGGTACGTAGTGCATGACTGAATGTATACATAAACATAAGGAGATCAATATAATCACAGATGAGACACTTCGAATTTTTCCTTTTTAGCATTTTGTTTTTCCTTTTAGAATATCTATGATGCTAGGCAGGAGTAGAAAGTATGCCACCATCCCATCCCACATCCTGGACAGATGTCCCTGTCTCTAGCAAACCAAAGCCACCCTGACCATCGCTCACCCATTCTGTCACTGCAAGTAGAACTGCACAACAGACACCAGAGGATGGAGCCCTGTGTTGTCACAGCCCGATAGCATCCTCGTTATCCTCGACACTAACGAGGGTATTTACTTTGCCCATAGGACCGTCGATACAAGTGTTAGGGTGGAATATTTTGTCTGAAATAAAGCAGCTTAGCCGCCATTTCAAAACAGCAGCTTTCCAATATGTTCATCCAAACAGAACTCTGCTTTAAAGAAAAGGGGCACGAGGGTGGGTGGAATAATATGTCAGTACAATAACAGACTGTTCCCAAGGCTGTTGCACACAGAACGCCACCTGCCAAGACGTCACACGAGCTGAGTAGTTTCCCATGCCCGACAAAACACTTTCACCTGCTACCCACTTGCTCCTGAAATTCTATGCTTTGAGGTCAGTTAAGCTTTGAATCCAGGAAGAGGCGATTCACCCTGGGAAATGTTTCAAACCTGGCCATTATTAGTAACAATACTTCCAAAGAATAAATTTCAACAGTCAATCAGCAGGGTCTTGTATACTTAAAATTCTGGAGACGTTGGCCTAATATTTAACCCTCAACACTCATTCTGAAACTCAGTGTTTTTTAATGATGCAGCCATCAACTCAGGCCTTAGTTATAATGGAAAATGATCACTTTCTTAAGAAATGGAGCAGGTGTTTGGACATCAAAGGCTTAAGAGAGAGGTTTCGAGCACTAAGGAGACAAAACTGTCATCCAATCTTGGAATTTTTTCACATTAAATTGAACTGTTTTGTTTAATTCAAATTATTTAGATATTGGTGATAGAATATAGTGTTTTGTCATTTTTTTGGCTTATTTCTGGTACTTGTGAAAAATAGCATATTTCAGCTTGTAAATTTCAGAGTTATTACAATTTTCAGGATCCCCCCGACTGCTGCCTAGCAGAGCCCTCTTCTCTCTGCCTCTCTAGGACAGTACCTTGGCCTCAAGCTATTGTCACTGGAGAGACATGACTGAGAATGCTCCAGGTCCAGTTCAGCAGTTCTTCCTCTCAGCTCTGTTTTTCCATTGCAACCCAACATCACCTAGATCATCTTTAATTTTCCAGGTTTTCACAGAACTCAATTTAAAATTCTGTCATTCCATTTAATCTGTTTGTGGAGATTACGCATATATACCTGTGTGTTTCCTGGACGTAGCTGTGAGCTCCATGAAGGACACCGATGCTATGTTGACATTGTGTCCTCCATGTTTCCTTTTAATAACACAAGCTCATTGTTATGCTGCTTTCACTCGATCTGTACAAAAGAAGCTATGTTATTAAATAGGTCAATAAAAATTAGGAAACAAAAAGATCCACACAATGTGGTACAGCCTCAAGTTGAGATTTGTTTAATCTTTCTTAAAAGTACAATGTTCAGAGCAAAACAGTATAAAAAGGAAATTACCAGATACTACTGTCTAATTCTACAAGTAACATGTGACCTGCAGGAGGCTGAATGGCAGGACGTCAGGAAGGCAAGGCTCCGAGGACACCCTTCCTGGGTTTGAATTCTGTCTCCAGTGCTTAATAGCACTATTTTAATCTGTAAACGATTGTATGAATAATGGTATTGACCTTCCACTATTGCTGTGAGTTAGCTGTTGAAATCCCCGGTATATAAAAGCTTTTCATATACACATCAGCCACCTGTAGTTTTTAGAAAGTTAATCATGCAGAGAAATATTAACAAATTCAATCATTTTGTGGAGGGGAGGTTATTGTATTATTCACTGTCATGGCATTCAATAATATCAGTGTCCAGAGCACTTGTTTCATATTGAAAAATTTAACTATTTACCACATCAGTTAAGACTTTATCGACAAGAGTGTCTGTCATACATTTGTCAAATAATATACCTGTTCAAGATGTGTGGTATTTTAAAATAGAAACATTGAAAAATGTATTTTCAATGTAATACATATAATTAGAACGCTAATATTCTAATTATTTCAAAGAAATGAACTACAACAAAATGATAGAATGATAGAAAGTTGTTATGAAAATTTTGATGTAGATATCATTTTTTTTCTTTTATACACAGTATTTACCCAAAATCTTTGGAACAAATATCTATAAACCCAGTATATAAATGAAATTTTTTATTGACTTTCTATCTGTTTATAATAATTCAGAGTTGGCAGATGTTATTTCATTCAGATGCTCTAATTAAGAAGTGATAATAAAATTTGACAATATTGTATCTAAGATCTAAGAGAAAAAGAGCAGGTAATACAGATGGAGTTAGACTCAAAGGAAAAGAATTGTAACTGAAAAAATAATTTTGTCAATCAATTTAATTTAAATTCAAAGTTATGCCAAGTTCTTGCATGAAAGTGTATATGTGCAAGACAAGAAGAAAGACTACTTAATTTCCCAAATAGGCAAAAAGTTTGAATATACATTATTCCAAAGAGTATAAAAATGTGGCCAATAGACACATGAAAGGATGCTCAACCTCATTAGTTATTAGGGACATGCAAATACAGGTCATGTGAGACACCATTCACATCCACTAGCATGTCTACAATAAATATCATAGACAATAACAGGTTTGGAGCCAGGTGCGGTGGCGCACGCCTGTAATCCCAGCACTTTGGGAGGCTGAGACAGGAGAATTGCGAGTTCAAAGCCAGTCTCAGCAACTGCAAGGCATCAAGCAATTCAGTGAGACCCTGTCTCTGCATAAAACACAAAATAGGGCGAGGGATGTGGCTCAGTGGTCGAGTGCCCCTGAGTTCAATCGCTGGCACCAAAAAATGAAAATGAAAATGCAAAAACAAAATAACAGGTTTAGTTGTCAATGTGAAAAAATAGGGACCTTCATTTTTGTTGTTGTTGCTGCTGTTGTAGTGTAAAGTAGTGTAGCAGTCCCATGGACATTTACACAAAAACTTAAAGATGGCCCGGCAATTTCATTCTTTGGGTGTGTACCCAGAGACGCATATGCACACACAGATATGTGCATAAATGTTCCTATCAGCATTAATCATAATAGCCAAAAGTTAAATCCACCCAAAGTCCGTAAAATGGACTGATAAAAATGCCATTCTATCTAGATAATGGAATACTATTCGGGGTTGAGAGTGAATCACATACACGCCATGCACAGGAAGCTTTTTTATTTATTTTTTAATTGTTTTATTTAGTTGTAGATGGACACAATACCTCTACTTTATTTATTTATGTGGTGCTGAGGATGGAACCCAGTGCCCCACACATGCAAGGCAAGTGCTCTACCACTGAGCCACAACCTCAGCCCCACAGGAAGCTTCAACAGTACTAGGCTAACTAAGCAAAAGGACCTCTCCCAGAAAAGCATACACCGAATGGTTTCATTTGTTTGGCATGCTCACGGTAGGCAGATCTAGGGGGCAGAAAGTAGATCATTGATTTGGAGTGTGTGATTAGGAAGTGATTCCAGTGGTCTGTTTATAGGGCAGTGAAAGTGCTTAAAACTTAGCTTATGGTGATTGTTACACAGCTCTGTGGAGACGCAAAACAAAGGGAATCATATACGTTAAATTGACAAATTTTATTTTATATGAATTAAATTTTAATAAGGAAAGTGACTCTAGAAAGTAAATCATCAATGACTAAATTTTAAATGAAAATCTTATACCTCTCAGTGAATGAAATTATCATTGATCATGCAAAACAGTAACTCTTTAAATTTTGTATCTTCCTGTCATTTTAGTGACTGTCACTGATTTTATTTTCTTCAGTTTCTTGATCCTTAATTCTGCCTTCTTTCCTCCACACTCACTGCGCCCAGAATTACTCTCTTCCTCTTCTGGGTTCCTGTTTCAGACACTTATTGCAGTCTGAGCAAGCACCATGAAATTTAGACATGTAAAGAGTAGCCCTGTATTGACTCCTGAGAACATCTCAAGCCAGACTCAAACAAGAGTTGTCCTGGTGCACGTGGTGCTGGCCAGGTGGTTGGAGCTAAGGAATCCAACATGTCTTTCCCTCTGGGTTGGCCCTTGGTTGGCACTCAGCTGAGGAGAGCAAATGGCATAGGGTGGGGGGAGCTCTCTCTAGCCACGTAGTCAGAACTCTTTGATGACTCAGGCCTTCAAGGAATGAAACTGGAAATTTCCTGGTTGCTGCTGGGCTGGGCCTGGAAATTGCACTAAGTAACCTGTGCTTCATTCTATTAGCAGACGTTCACAAGACCAGACCAAAGTGGTAGGTTCACCTTTTCGGAAGAAAAGTTAAAGGGGTGGGAGGGATTGTTGGCATCTATCGTTCGATCAGTCTTTGCAGACAATCTGCCACAGCCCACATCACAACTGTATTGAGTGTCACTAGATTTTATCCAAATATTACTGTGGTAATATATTTGAGAGCTTCTTTTACTCTTTTAAAAAATCCATACGCACACAACTCTCTCTCTCTTTTGCTTTCCCTCCCCCCCCCCTTCTCTCTACTGTCACTTCTTAAGAGAAAAGCGAAAGTTTTATTGGATTTGCTTCCACAGTACCTCAATGAGTGACTATTATGGCTTAGATATGAGGTGTTCCCCAAAAGCGTTTCTGTATTTCTACATAAATATTCAGAGGAGAATGATTAGATTATAAGAGCTGTAACTTAACCAATCCATCCTATTTTGAATGGACTGACAAGATGGTAACCATAGGCAGGTGAGGCATGGCTAGAGGAGGTGGGTCACTGGAAGGGTTGCTTTACCTGGGACCCCTCCCTCTCTCCCTCTGCTTCCTGACTCCACCATGAATTGAGCATATTTGCTATGCTGGGCCTTTCTTGCATGATACGCTGCCTGCCTTGGGTGGAGTCAGCCCACCATGGATTGAATCTCTGAAACCTTCAGCCTCAGATGAAGTTTGTTGGTTTTTTTTTGGTACTGGAGATTGAACTCAGGGGCACTCGATCACTAAGCCACATCCCCAGCCCTATTTTGTGTTTGATGTAGAGACAGGGTCTCACTGAGTTGCTTAGCACCTCACCATTGCTGAGGTTGGCTTTGAACTCACTATCCTCCTGTCTCAGCCTCCCTAAGTGCTGTGATTATAGGCTTGCGTTACCACGCCTGGCTTCAGATGAACTTCTTGTTAGACATTTTGGTCACAGTGATGGAAAACTGACTGAAACAGCGACGAAGTTTTCAATACATTACCTGTTGAATACAGTGCATTAATAAATGCTCTTCAGATGACAAGCTTTGACCTATATTTTGAAAATGTCTACTTCTTACTTCAGAGACATATTTAAATGACAAAATAGAAAAGAACATACAGTATGACAAATGCTACAATAGAAGAAGCAGGAGTGGTACATGAGAGCATGGATTGAGCTACTCCAAGTCATAATGGGAAGAATCTCTACAGAGATGACCAACACACACAAGCCAGAAAGCTAAGTAGAATCAGGATTTTATTGTATGTTCACTTGTTCAACTGGCTGAATTTGTAACCTCTACCCTGTGCTTTCTCATCTGTTATGATCTCAGAAAATTTTATCAAATTTAGTTTGTCAACTCTGATAGATCTAACTTGACATGGTTTTATATTCAACTTTAGAATTTATTCACTTCCAGCTGCTCTGAGCAGTACCCTGAAAGATAATATACCTTAAGGCTATTGTCACCAATGTGAATTGGATGGTAGGAGTTTTGGTTCCTAGAAATTTGGAAATACTAAGCCAAGGGGAAAAAAGTGAAAAAAAATTATAATTTACTTGAATGATATATCTGAAAACATGAGTGATTTATTATATTAATATATAAATGAAACAAAATCACCAATAATTATTTGTGATAAATTTCCTACACACTGAGTAAACCCATATTTTCTATCCTATGAAGTTATTTTTGATATGTATTCTGAAATTTCAGACCTAAATCATGTTCCAAATATTTCAAAAGTATATAGCAGCCTCATTGAAATGCAAGAAAGGATTATCAGGGCTTGACCATGTTTTCAAAGGAATGTGTGTATGTGTACAGGTGGGGAACTTTAAAGATTGAAATTTAGGTTAAAATCTTTTAAGTCCTTGAAAGGATATATAGTGAGTAGTTTATAATGTTACATTTTTAGAAAGTTAAGTGTTTACATCTTTAAATAACAAATATACTATTTGGATTTGAACTATTTATCTATGACAAATTAAAGTATATAATTAATTGAAAATATTTCAAACATATGACAAATAAAAAGAAAAGAAATAAAATAAATACCATATATTTTCATCGAATTTTAACAACTGTTAATATGCTGCCTATTTGTCTAACATTGTTTTTATTTTTTATTTTATTTAATTAATTTTTTTGGTACTGGAAATTGAACTCAGGGATACTAAACCACTGAGCCACATTCCTAGCCCTATTTTGTGTTTTATTTAGAGACAGGTCTCACTGAATTGCTTAGTGCCTAGCCGTTGCTGAGGCTGGCTTTGAATGCGGATTCTCCTGTCTCAGCTTCCCAAAGTGCTGGGATTATAGGCATGTACCACCACACCCGACCTAACATTGTTTTTAAAAAAGTTTATAAAAAAGTTAAAATTATGTGTTCCGTAAATAACTACATCCTTTAAATAATAAATCCAAAGCCAATGCATATTTTAGATGACATAATACATGGTGTCTACACACAAAAAAATTAAAATGTGATTTGATTAAGTTAATTTTTTTGTAAATTTGTGTAGATCAAAACTACAGTTTTATTTTACAAATTCAAATGAAATTTTCTTTTTAGAATTTTTAACTTGCTTAGTTAAATATACTTTAATAGGCACATTCAACATTAAATTGTACATACAACATGATATTTTGATACATGTATACATTGTGAATGTTTAAATGGAGCTAAACAGATCGATCTCCTCCTATATCACTTCTTTGTGATAAGAACTTAGCATCTTTTTTTTGTAAGAGAAAATGGAGAAAAAGTCTTTATTTCAAATAGAATCACCTTCTTCAATATCAGTCTATACAATTACAGCAGGAAATGTGTGGATTCACCCCAACACTTATCTCCCTTCAGTTCTCAAGTCACTCTGACACCCTTCAGGTGCCATTTTCCCATTATTACCAAATCACTCCTGGAGTTTGTAAAGATTGTTGGGCTCCCACTGCATCAGCTTTCTCATACATTCAGAATTATCATATATTAATATTATTGAAAACAGTTCTTAATTACAATCTCATGTTGAGGTTTTCTGTGGTCATGTCTTACTTGGTTTTCATCTTTCTCTCCTTGATTAAGCACCAAGTACATATTGAAAATTCCACAATTTTTAGTGAACTCAAATGGGGTGATTGCATAATAGAAAATTCCAATTCTCTCAATAAATGAGTCTCAATGGAGTAGGTGTACATATAGGTATATTATTTCAGTGCTGTCTTTGTTCTGGTTTATTACCAGTCCTAACATCTTTAATCCATCAACTGAGCCAACACTGAGAAGTATACCCTGTAAGACACATTGTTTGAATTCGCATCTGTGGTCTTCCATTGAGTTCAAGTGTGACCTTAGTATTAAATCTGATCATCTCACCTATGAAATATGGGCAGTCATGTTAACAATATTATAGCTATTGTGTGTAAAAGAAGATCCAGTATCAAATGCAAATATGTTTCTGACCTCTATAGACATGTTGGCCATTATGTTTTAATTATGCAGTTCCTTATACATGTGACTTGGGAGATTGAATTCAGTTCTTTTGGTGATGGTTACTTCTGTTATTGCCTCAAAAAATCTCTATAACATAAGAACATTTTAGCAATATCTGTAGAAAGACCTTTGGTGGTATTTTAGGATTGTCTTTGAATCCCCAGTATAGCTATCCAGGTTACACACCTATTATTATCATCACCGGAATGATTCTCCTAAGTGAGCAAAGTTCAGCTATCAAATATTAGTAGAAACATGTTCTTATTCTCTCCTCAGTCATCTGGAATTAAGGTGGTGAACAGTTAAGATAGATTCTAAGTCACTTCATTATAAGGTTTTAACTAAAGAACAAGAATTTTACCCAAGCCTGAAAGATAGACCTCCAAAGAGTTCCAGTTTTCATTTACATTAAGTAAGCAATGCATTTCTCCAGTTCAGACACCAAAGCATAAAGTTGATAGAGAAAATTTGATGTTGATCTCCTGATGGAATATTCCCTATACAAGGTGTATGTGTGCTTTAAGTCAGGTCTCTGAAATAGGAGGTATGTATTTTAAATTGTTTCCAGCCACATATTGAAAAATACCAGTCATCAGAAAATCATGTGTATCTCATGACTCTTTAGAACATGCAGATCTATAAGCCAGGTACCAAGAGAAAAGTGAAATATTCGTGAACATGGGATACTAATTAAAACTCCAAGGTGATGTAGATAGTTGGTTAAAACATCAAAGTGTTGATTTTTGTTTATTTTAATTTTTAACTTGAATCTACTATTTGTACTTGAATATGAGACCCAGCATTATAATTCAACATGTGTATACAGTGTGTATTGATCAATCAGGGTCCATGTTCTCAAATATTATCATGTTAGTGTTTGAAGCCTGCAAACGCTTCTCTGGTTATTTTAATTTGTATAGTTATTATAAATTGTAATCACCCTATTATGCTATAAAACCTGAGTTAGTTTACCCTCTTTGCTGATTTTGGCATTCCTTACCCATTATTTCATTGTCTTTAATTTATTTTTCTATTTAGAACGTAATATCTTCTAGCTTTCTTCATGTGAAACATTTTATTGCTATCCGTAGTCAATATGCTGTACTGCAGCACTTGGGAATTCCTTCTCCTGGGGACCCACCTGTCCCCAGCCCAAGGGCTGCCCCCACTCATTCTACCCTTAACTTTGACGAGCTCTGCTTCTCTAACGTCTGCAGGAGAGTGGGATCATGTGCTAGTGGCCTGTCTGTGCCTGGCTTGCTTCTTAATTTCTGATTCCAACATAGTAATGAGCAAAGGAACAAGACACCAAAGGACTACATCTGGATTATTTTGAGAAAATATTCTCTATAAAGAGGCTCTCTGTGGACGGGGCTTCTGGAATGGTGAGGTAAGCCACAGAGCAAGTGTCCCATTCCACAGCTAGAACTGCAGAGTTATTTGAAATAAGCATATATAAATAGATTTTCCAAATATGTTCATATGTTCATATCATATTTTCCAAATATGTTCCAATGAGAAGACAAAATAAGAACATTACTGTATAAATAAAAATGAAATAACTGATAAGTAGCTATCCAGTCTTGAAAGAAATACTAAGGTGACTTTATGCAAATAGCCTGTGATACCAAACAGCAATTACAGTAATTTAAATTCTCATCAAAAATAAAGAGCATAAATGAAATAAATTATATAATTAAGGATAATAGTATAAGGGCATATTTTCCCCACACTCTTTTTAACCAATTTAAAAAGTCATACATATCTTATCATTGTGACCCGAATGTACAGAAACATAGTGACTGACTGACAGGGACGGCCAGTGAGGTGAGTCGGTGCAGAGCTTCAGTGCAGAAGGGATTTGACATCAGAAAATGTGAGGAAATGCAGGACAGCTAGGAAATGATAAAGCATGAAGTCACAGAAAGAAAAGAAGAGAAACAGAAATGACAGGAGGAAGATTACAATAGCAAACCTCACAAATATGCAAGCTACAACTGCTGTGCCATCTTCTTTCAGCAGGTGATGAGAGAGCACAGAAGATTTCGATGAAGGGTTAAACAGCACCATAGACTAATGATCCCTCGTGACCATCCACGGACACTGCATTTAAAGACAGCACAATGCCACTCTTCTCAAGGACACTTGGAAGTGTATAAGACAGCTCAACTGGTTACTATTAAACTAACCTCAGCAACCTTAAAAACCTGAAATCACCAGAAAGACGTTCTCAATGGAATGAAATAAAAATAATTGATAATGAGAAGAAATCTGGGGTGTTCTCAACATTCATAAAATGTTCAGAAGAAGAAATCAAATGAGAAATTTGAAAATATTAAAATGGTTGAAAAGCAAAACACAATACAGCCAGACTCATGCAATGAAGCAGAATTTAGAGGGAATGTATAACTGCAGATGCTGATATAATCAGGAGGATCTGAAATCAAGACCTAAAATCAGTTCTGTAGCTTTCCATCTTATGACAATGAAGACAAATAGGAAGATAAAATTTAATCAGAAAAAAAGAAATAATAATGTTCAGTTTGAATATTAATGAAAGAGAAAATAGAGAAAAGGAAAATCCCAGAAACCAAACACTTAGTGAAATTATCAATTAATCTGACAAACTTTTAGCAAAAAAAAAAAGAATAAAAAAGAAAAAGAAAACCCAAATGCTTGAAATCAGGATGAAAGTAGGGACATCATTGCCAACCACAGAGAAAAAAAGGAAGAGTACTGGAAATTCTATGATAAAGTATATGAAATGAATTAGCAAACTAACTGCAAGATGTGAACCACTGAAATAAGAGAGAGTTGACTATCCTTAAAACAAGCAAAACAATTGAATTACTAATTTAAAAAGCTTCCTACAAGCTGGGCACAGTGGCGCACACTTGTAATCCCAGCACTTTGGGAGGCTGAGATAGGAGGATAGCGAGTTCAAAGCCAACCTCAGCAAAGGTGAGGCACTAAGCAACTCAGTGAGACCCTGTCTCTCCATAAATACATAAAACAAAATAGGGCTGGGGATGTGGCTCAGTGGTCGAGTGCCCCCGAGTTCAATCCCCAGTACCAAAAAAATATATATAAAAGCTTTCCACAAAAAAAAAAAAGAGTAGAACTAATTGACTTTATTGATGAATTCTGCCAAGAACATAGTAAAGAAAGAACAACTCTTCAGTCTTCATAGATATAACAGAGAAAGGAACACTTAAGAGAATCCATACAAAATCACTATCAGTCTGATAATAAAACTGAAGGATAGCATCATAAGAAAACTATAGATCAGCATCTCTTATGAAAATATTTTACACATGGAAATCCACAGACAATACTCTACTAACAAACCTAATCCAGCAACATACATAAGGAACTGTATACGACTAAATGGGATTGATCTCTGGAATTAAAGGTTCATTTAACATCTGAAAATCAATTCATGTAAAGTATTATATAATGAATGACAAAAACCCATGATTATTTCAGTAGATACAAAAACATCCAACACTGCTTCATGATAAAAACATTAAATAGACTAAAATAAAAAAAATTCACCTTCTTTAAAAAAAATTCCGAGCTAAAAATTATACTTAATCTTGAAAGCCTGAACTTTTTATTTTTCTAGAATATCTGAAATAAAGCCAGAATATCTTCTTTCATAGCTTTTGTTCCTAATCATACTTAAGGCCAGGAAATTGAAGCTAAAAAAGGAAGTCAACTGAGGAGGAAGAAAAAAGAGAAACAGAGAAGGAGAAAGAGAAATAAAAACCACCTGCTTACAAAAGGTATCCTACTCTAGAGCATCATTAGGAATCCATAAAAAAGCTATGAGTACTAATAAAGTCAGTAAATCTTAGGGCACAAGATTAATATGTAAAAAGCAATCATATTCTTATATGGTAGCAATAAACAATTCAAAATGAAATGATAGAAATACTTGTATCTGCAACAAAATAAGAGTAAAATACCTAGAAATGAAATTATAAAAGTGCTAAACATAATCTAAAAACTGCAAGCATTATTGAGGAAAAAACTCAGTGAATGGGAAGACATTTCATGATCATGCATCATAAGATTTAATTTGCTAATATTGAATACTCCTCAAACTGATCTACAAGTTCAATGCAATTTCTATTAAAATCCCAACAGACTTCAAAGCATTGACTAGTATGAAAACTCATATGTAAACTCAAGGGCCCTAACGGCCAAAATGACCTTTAAAGAGAGCAGAGTTGAATGATTCACGCTTCCGCATTTCAAAATTTGAGACAGATACAGTCATAGAACAGTGTGGTAGTTAAATAGTGATAGATCACTTGGATAGAATGTATAATGCAAAAATCTGTGGAAAATTGATTTCAAGAAGTGTGCCAAGAAAATTCAATGAAAGAGAAATAGTCTTCCAAAAATTGTGCCGTGAGAACTAGAGAGAGACATGCATTAGAGTGAAGTTACATGCCTACTTCATGCCATGTACAAACCTTAATTCAAAGTCCTCATAGGTAAAACTAAAACTATAAATTTATTAGATAAAAACATAGGAATAAACCTTCATGAACTTGGAAAAACCAATGGTTTCTTATATATGACACCAAAATTACAAGCAACAACATTTTTGAAAAAAGACTAATTGGAATTCATCAACATTAAAACTTCAGATTTTTTTTTTAATATTTATTTTTTAGTTGTAGGTGACAGAATATCTTTATTTTATTTTTATGTGGTGCTGAGGATCGAACCCAGTGCCTTATGCACGCTAGGTGAGCACGCTACCACTGCGCCATAATCCCAGCCCCAAAACTTCATATTTCAAAAGACACAATCAAGAAAGTAGGAGAAGAATCCAAAGAAAGGGACAAAATATGTGTAAATCATGTATTTCATAAAAGTCTTGTCTCAAATATGACAAAAATGATCTCTAAAAACTACTTAATGAAAAACAACTCAACTAAAACTTAGGCAAAAGCAGGGCATGGTAGTGCACACCTGTAATCTTAGTGGCTCCGGAGTTTGAGGCAGGAGGATGCAGAGTTCAAAGCCAGCCTCAGAAACAGAGAGGTGCTAAGCAGCTCAGCGAGACCCTGTCTCTAAATAAAATATAAAATAGGGCTGAGGATGTGACTCAGTGGTCGAGTGCCCCTGAGTTCAATCCCTGGTAATGACCCCCTCCAAAAAAAAAAAAAAAACAACTTGGGCAAAGGATCTAAATAGATTTACCAAACAAGCACATGAAAAGATGTTCCATCTTTATGGGGGGCTGCAAATTATCGCAGTCCTCTGCATTCATAGGAGGACTGCAAATCAAAATGTCTCAGATACCACTTTATACCCACATTGTGGTTCAAATTATAAAGACATGTACTAAATTCACAAAGGTATGGAGAAAGTAGAACTCTTATTGCTGGTGGAATTGCAAAATGATACAGCTACTTTGGAAAAACTCTGGTAGGTCCCTCAAAGAGCTAATTGCTGTTATGACTCAGCAATTTTACTCCTAAGTAGATACCTAACATAAATGAAAACATTTGTGTGCATAAAACCTTATATGCAAATATTCAGAGCAACACTGTTAATCTTGTTAAAAAAGGAAAACAACCCAAATATCCATCAACTGAAGAATGGGTATCTACAATGTAAAATATTATTCAGTCAGTAAAAAGGAATATAGTATTGTTAATGCAATTGTTGGATGAACTTTAAAAATGTACTATGCCAAGTGCAAGATAGCAGTCACAAAGGACCATATATTTTTCCATTTATATGAAATGTCCAAAAAGACAAATGTATTGAAAAAGAAAATTAATTAATGGTTTTTCTTAGATCGGGTGCATGAGTGGGCATGTAATGGTGACTGGTGACTTTGAAAATGTACACTTTTGGTTTGGGGGCAGGGTAACAAAAATAATCTAAATCAATTCTGATGATGACTGTATAACTGTGAATGTGCTAAATATCATTGTATTTCATACTTTGGATAAAATGTATAATATTTACATCTCAATAAAACAATTATAAGTATATTCCATGAACAGCTATGCAAAAGTCTTTGTGTATATTCATTCATTCCTCCTTTATAAATATCTCCTTTATAAATATCTTTTTAAACTATCAGGGTTGTATAGATAGTTTGGTTGACCTTCATAAGGTGCTGCCAAGGTGTTTCTTGAGTTTGATTTGTGATCCCCCTAGCCATGAATTAGGTTTCCAGTCACACCTGTAGCCTCCTCTGAATGCTGTTTAATTTCCTCTTTTCCTGTAGTGCTTTTCTCTTTTGCGTGAGAGACATCGACTCCTTAACAGTAAGTACTGTGTCCACAAGGTTCTCATCCACCCACCTAGGTTAGCGGTCACCTTGATTCAACAAGCATTGCTGCCAATCTGCTGGACACTCAGCGCTTTGCTAGCTTATGTTATGAGAACAGATGCAACATGGTCCCTGCTGCCAAGCAGCATGTCACATTTTAGAGAAGATTAGACAAAAATCAAATGGAACAAATGAAATGTATTTAACAATTTATTTGCAAAGCACAAACAAATCCTCAGAAGAGAGAACAACAGTTTCAAATGGTGTCCAGTGGGGAAGGTTTCATGAGACTCTTGTGTTGGAAAATAACTGGATTGAAATAAGTAGGCCAAGGTAAAAACTATGGAGAGTGTAACACAGACAGAAAGGAGTTTTTAAAAATCACAGTGGCTGTGCATTCTTGGGGAGAACAGGAAAAAATTACCCACTGGAAGCTTATCTGCAGGGGAGGCTCATCAAATTCATCTTGTGCTGTGAATGCTGAATATTCATACGAGCCTCCGTAGACAAGAGGCTGAACATTGCTCTGTCTGCTTTGGTAGATTTCTGATCCGGGGAAAAGAAACTTAATGGCAAGAGATGTGTTATTAGTTCAGCATTCAGTCAAGGATCTAAGTGAAGAGAGGATCAATTTGCCCTTCCCTTAGCTATGAAATATGTTGGCAGAAGCCTTCAATGAGCCTCACAGTAGGAAGTCCGAACTAAACAGCAGACATCATGACTCTAAGTAGCGGGTTCTGAACCAGTCTCCGTTTGCAAAAGCTGAAAATGTGCATCTACTCTCATTTAATTCCATTTCCAAGGGGAATGTATTAATAAATATCTTTACATGCAAAGGATCTGTGAGGAAGCTGAGTGCACTGGTTGGTCAATTAATTATGACACTCAGGCCTGGAGGAACCCCAAGGGTTCCTGATGTGCACAGAGATGGAAGCATTATGAAGTCCCAGGAGTTGATGGAAAAGAGTTAAATAAAAAGAAAAAATATATATATCAGAAAGTTTAGCAATAAAATTAAACTTTGAAATTTAAGAATTCAAATGTTTCTAAGTTTCCTGTAGCTTAAAAACAAACAGTTACAGCTCACTAGGACTGGAAAGGTGTTCTGGGAAGCGCTGCAGGAGTCGAGAAGAGGCCGATCTGAACTCCTCCCAAGAGTAGGCGGTGAGCATCATTCTGAGGTTTCATCACCTTCAGTATCCTTTGGGTGGGGTTCTCGCTACATCCTCCTAAAATACTTTAAAAAATATCCAAGTGTTAAGCATTCCTTGGAGGGAAGGAACCTAATAGGCACCCAGGATAAAATAGGTATTTTTAATTATAATCTGTCCTTGGATTCTGCCTGTTAACCTGGAACTTTGTTGAAATCCTGAAGGAAATATTAATTCAGCCAGCTTTAATTTATGCATTGTGAACTTTATCCTTTTAATTGGTTCTGTAAATAGCATTCATTCTAAACTCAAAGAAAATCAGAACTGAATGTATACAGCTTATTCACTCAGAATCTTGAGTTTTCTGGATGTGAAGTGAATATTATTTATAAGAAGAAGTGGCCCAAAATACAAGAAAAGTTAAACCTTAGGAAGAATGAAACTTTTTCCTTAAGTTTTTGGATGGGCTTAGATATAGGTAAAAGAACAATTGCACACATGAGAATTTAATTGAGGACTGATGATTAATCATTTTATTCTATGTACCGTCAATGCTCTTTATAATAATTCCTAAGGTTTATGTTATATATAATTTTATAACTACTTTGTTTTCCAATATTGCAAAAATCAAAATAAGATAAATTCCTGAGAGTTAGAAAAGTGAATATTTAGCCTCTTGAGTCCCAGATGTTGAAACATTCTTGTTATCTACTGCTTCCTGGATGTTTACCATAGTGTGGCACTTATTGTGTTACAATTGTATTTCGCCTGATTTTAAAAATTAACTTGGAAGTTTTGTACTGTCATTATGCACATATTAGAGAGGGGTAAAGTAGAATTATTATATTTATATAAGTTTGAACACTAGCATAGTAGGGAATCAGACTCAAGTATTTAAATTCCCGAGCTCAAGCAGCTATATTATCTTGGTCCAGCACCTCTTGTTAGAAGCTGCTCATACCTTAAAAATTACACAAGTGCAATTTAATGAACATACAAATAAGACAAATAAGTAAATATTATAATTAAACACGTGACATGGATTTTTATAGCTTTATTTGGACAATTCACATACAGTACATTTAACCCATTTGAATTACATAATTCAATGGTTTCTAGTGTATTCAGAGAGTTATGCGATGCCCTACTATAATCTGACATAACAACTTATTTGTCACCACAAGAGAAAACTCATACCATTAGTAGTCATTTCACATTCTTTGCCCCTGGGCAGCTATTATATATTTTCTGGTTTTGCAGATTTGCATATTCTTGGCATTTCATGTAAATAGAATCATACACTATGTAGTCTTTGTGACCAGATTCTTTCCCTTGGCATATGTGTTCAAAGTCATTCCATGTTGCACCTTGTATCACTTTATTCATTTTCATGGCTACATAATATTCCAACCTGTAGATATGTGGAATGCTTTGTGCATGTATTCACCAGCTTGTGGACTCTGAGTCTATTGTAATTTTCTGTCTACTAAATAAAACACCAACCTAACTTCACATATAATATTTAAACAAAGTTGAACATTGATCCTGACTTCTTCAAAACATAGACAGGTGATTTTATCTTTTCTTTCAATCTTAGTAGTCTATGATTCCACAATTTTGGAAAATAAGGAAAAACAAAATAGTTAAGTCTTTTAATTTAATATTTTACTTCAGCCAGAAACTGTTTTTAATAAAATAGCAAATAAATTTTTCAACACTAACAAAATACTTTATGAGCAATAAGAAAATGAATTATTCAGTATATGAGTGATCTTTTTTAGCCCCAACAGGCCAAAGTGATCTAGTATATTATAGTATTAGTTACAAAGAAGTTGAGAGCTAAAGTACTTCCCTGATAAATTCTAAATAATTTTTAGTAATTTTAACCGAGAATTTTAGATCCTCCACTTCCTATAGTAAAGTCATCTACTATACTCTACTATGACAAAATATACTATTTTTCAATAAGCAATCACACTTTTCTATGTATTTCTGCTGGAGCTCATTTCATCTGCAGACTCTAGGTTTCACTATTAGAATCAAAATGAATAAACCAGGATGCTAAATGGTCAAATGACCAGTGCTTTGTCCAGGACTGTGCTGCACTTCTTAGGGCCGTGGATGTCACGTTTTCTAAGTTGATATAAGCCTAAAGATAGGAGAGGTGTCTTTGTTACCACATAGGCAGAACCTGCCTGAGAATGAAATCAAACCAGGAAGAGATAGAGTAAAATCTGTGGAAGCATTCAAAAATCCCAATTCAATTCTGCAAGGAGCTCCTTTGATTAGACTGTGAACATTGGATAGAAAAGCCGTTAATTCCTTCAAAATTGCATCAGGAATTTTCCAGTCGATTTCTTTCACTAGCTTGAAGAGGAGTCTTTTACCTCCTAATGCGGTCAAATCTAGAGTAAACCTTATCATTCTGATCCCAGGATTCCTCCATGTTTCTCATCTTCACAGTTTTACCATCACTTTCTTCACGTACCTCCATGACTGCCACGATTAGATACAATCAACTATAATTTATAGATAATATTTATTCAGGCAGTAGATTCCATCCCCTGAATAAAACAGAAGCCTGAGTATTCGATCTCTAGAGTTCATGGACTGAGGTTTATGTAAGAGCCATGATTTTACTTGTTACACTTTAGGTGTCTTGTTCAGGAAGTCAGATCCTAAGCCAACATGGTCAAGATTTGGCCCTACTTTTTCTTCTATTAGGTGCAAAATCTCTGTGGTCTAGTGCCTAAGACTTTGATCCACTTTGAGTTGAGTTTTGTGCATGGTGAGAGATAGGGGTTTAATTTCATTTTGTTACATGTAGATTTCCAATTTTCCCAGCAACATTTGTTGAAGAGGCTATCTTTTCTCCAGTGAATGTTTTTTGCCCTTTTGTCTAGTATCAGAAAACTGTATTTATGTGGGTTTTTCTCTGTGCCTTCTATTCTGTACCATGAGTCTACATGTCTGTTTCGGTGCCAATACCATGCCATTTTTGTTACTATGGCTCCATAGTATAGTTTAAGGTCTGGTATTGTGATGCCTTCTGCTTTACTCTTATTGCTAAGGATTGCTTTAGCTATTCTGGATCTTTTATTTTTCCAAATGAATTTAATGATTGATTTTTCTAGTTCTATGAAGAATATCATTGGAATTTTAATTGGAATTGCATTAAATCTGTACAACACTTTTGGTACTATGTCCAGTTTGACAATATTAATTCTGCTATCCAGGAGCATGGGAAGTCTTTTCATCTTCTAAGGTCATCTTCAATTTCTTTCTTTAGTGTTCGGTAGTTTTCATTATAGAGGTCTTTCACTCCTTTTGTTAGATTGGTTCCCAAGTATTTTATTTCTTTTGAGACTATTGTGAATGAGGTAGTTTTCCTAATTTCTCTTTCAGTAGATTCATCAGTAATATGTAGGAATGTGTTTGATTTATGGGTATTGATTTTTTTTTTTTTTTTAAATTTTATTTTATTTTTTTT
>PVHX01012122.1:0-60873 GCA_004024805.1 Geosciurus inauris | reverse complement strand
AATTATTACAATCATAATTTTTCTAACTTTGCACAAAATTATAAGCAGATTACATTCTTCATATTAAACATCTTTATATGCACTTTCAATGAACAGTATATATATATATATTTATATATATTTTTTATCAACCATCTTTACTATACCCATTCCCCTTTCCTGCCCCCCACCTCCCCCATGTCGTGTCCAGTGTTTCTCTTTGCTGGTGGGATTCCAAATTGGTGCAACCAATCTGGAAAGCAGTATGGAGACTGCTTAAAAAACTCGGAATGGAACCACCATTTGACCCAGCTATCCCACTCCTTGGCCTATACCCTAAAGACTTAAAAACAGCACAGTACAGTAAAGCAGCCACTTCAATGTTTATAGCAGCACAATTCACAATTGCAAAACTGTGGAAGTAACCCAGATGTCCTTCAATAGATGAATGGATAAAGAAACTGTGGTACATATACACAATGGAATATTATTCAGCAATAAAAGAGAATAAAATTAGGGCATTTGCAGGCAAATGGATGGAACTGGAAAGCATTATGCTAAGTGAAGTAAGCCAATCCCAAAAAACCAAACACCATGAGCATTTACAAAGGAGCTTTCCTTTGGTGGCAATCTATCTTCTAGTTTCCTGGAGTCCTTCCCTGTGTCTTAATTCTCTACTACCTTGTAGGATAGTAATTTTGTTAGAGACTCTGTATGTCCTTCTCTGACCTACAAAATCCAGGAACAAATACATTTTCAAATTATATACAAAGTAAAGGGATGACTACATTTGACATAGAGATGATAATTCCATGTTTGGCCAGAAAAGGACCTTACAACTTACGCACATTGTGCTTTTGGGTGCACACACACACATGTACATTTTTACCCTTTCCCTTTCTTTTATAATTCATTAAAAAACACTTATAATTTTAAAATATAAAAGCCAAAATGAATAAGATAAGAGTATATCTTGGTAAATTTTAAAAGTAACTACAATATATATATTTTTTTAATTATTTCAACTTGAACTGTGGAAAATTTTGTCATTAATGAATCCTAGTTCATATTCTTCTGGAAGAAATAAGGCCTGTGTATGTTGAATTGGAAATATATGTGGGAGGAGGCAGCAAAAGTCTATAATTAGCTAATTCTATATCACTTAAGAAATGATATTTAATATTTAACTTAAAAAATGATATTTAATATTTAATGATATTTAATATATAATGATTTAATATGTAAACACATACATAAATATTATGTATGTATGTATCATTATTATGTATTAATATTATGTATGTATGTATCATATGTATATATGTATCATTAAGAAATGAATCCAAATATAGGAAATGCGACTCTGAACCATAAGTATTTTTGATTTAAGAATTCCACGAAGAGAGATAATATGAAATGATTATTTTTTTAAATGGAAGGAAAGAGAGAAAAATTACAAAAACAATGATGTTAAAAAATTAGAAGACTATTATTTATAAAATGTATTTTAATTCAGAAGTAGTTACTTGCTGTACTGTAAACCTCTGTTTTTGCCTTCAGAAAGTCTCAAAAATACTCCTATGCAAAAGTGAAAATTTTGTGTATCCAAAGTACCCAAGAAAAACATTTTATCAATAAATTCAGAGTTCATTGCTATCATCCTGGAGGGTTAATGCCATGAATGCCATGCAGCTTTCTCTCTTTCCTGTTCTAGAAAGCACATCTTTAATTGACTTTACTCCATCTCCACCGTCTCTCCTACCATGATGTGAAGTATCATTATCTCTTTCCGGGACTTCTGCAATGTATGTCATTTGGTCATCTTTCTTCTACTCTTGATTCGCCTATGATACTTACACATTTAAAAATATCCAAAGCATGTAATTCAATTAACCCCTGAAAAACTTTTCATCATGACCTGAGTTAAAATTTAAATTTCTAAGAATAGAAAGTGTGGCCCTACCTGATTTGGCATTGATGAATCTCTCAGATCTCATCATCTGCCAATTTCTGTTTGCATTCATGCTATTGTTGCCAGAATATCTTTCTATTGCTTAAATAAATGACAGTTTGTCCTGCTTCAGATGTTTGTTCTGTGTTTTCTCTCTCATGGGAAGCATTTCCCTCAAAAAGTCATATGGCTCAGTCTTTATGTTTTCTGAGAAACGGTCCTTCATGATCCACCTTAATGTAGACTCTCTCACCTGTCCCTACGTACTACTGTCATAGTATCACCATGTTTTACTTTCTTTACTTTTGTATTTATCATCATTTAAAATCATTTTCTTGATTTTATTATTTCTTTATAATATCTATCCCAATTGAAATGTGATTTCCTGGCATCACCAACTATAAATGTTATTTATGATTTTATCACAAGCATAAAGGGTAATATCTAGAATATAATTGCACTCAAAAATCACTCTTTAAATGAAAACTTAAAATAATGAATGGATCTTTAAGTCTTCCTCCAGGCTCAAGAGTTAAATTTTATAGCCTGTCATTAAAAACAAAAACAAATCAAAACAAAACCAAAAAAAGACTTGAATTTTCAAGTTTTCAAGGCTTTACTGATTCCAAAATAGATTTTATGGACTTGAACATTTAATTATAACTTTTTAATTTCAATACTGTTGCAGATCTATATACAGAAGGAATACAGAAAAATTCCACATACCTTCACTTAATTTACCCAATGGTTAACTTCTTGTTACCATTTTTTAGTCATATCCAATGAATTTACTCACATATCAGTCCTTAATTCCTAGCAAATTTTGAATTCTTCATTTCTAAAATTATTGTCTGTTTTAGTTATCTTTTTCACTGCTGTGACCAAAAGACCAGATAAGAACAATTTGAGAGGAGGAAAAATTCCATTTGATGCTCAGGGTTTCAGAACTCTCAGTCCATAGACCAATGACTTCATAACTCTAGGCCCAACATGAGGCAGAACATCATGGTGGAAGGATTTGGCAGAGAAAAGCAGTTCAGGAAATGGTGACCAAGAAACAGGGAGAGACTCCACTCATCAGGAACAAAATATATATCCCAAAGTCTCCAAACAAATGGCCCACCTCGTGTGATCGTACCCTACCCGCTCACAGTTACCATCCAGTTAATCCCTATCATCAGATTAATACATTCATTAGATTAAAGCTCTTGTAACCCAATCATTTCAGCTCTAAACTTTCTTACATTTTCTCACACTTGAGCTTTTGGAGGACATCTAATCTAAAACATGACATTGTTATTTAAAGAATACTATATAAATCAAATAATATAATATGTAAAGGTTTGAGTTTTGACTTCTTTATTTTTTACTGAGCATAATTCTGCAGATATTTGTGCAAATTTTTGCTTGAAATATAGTTCATACTTTCTGTTGCTGAGTATTTATTTGGATGCACTCCAGTTTGTTTAGCCATATATTTACTGAAGGATACCTTTTTTTTTTGTCCTCCAGTTTTGGAGTTATGACCAATATAGATGCTATGGACTTTTGTGAGCAAGTTTTTAGGTGGACGTAAGTTTTCACTTTTTAGAACAGATGCTCAGAAGTGCAATTCTGGTGTCAAATGGTAGTAGCATGTTTAGATTTAAGCAGAACTGTCAGTGTTCCAGAGGAACTATAACAGTTTACCTTTCCAACACAAGGTATTATTGATTCAGTTTCAACCTACTTTACCAGTGTTTTGTGTTAACATGAATAATATTTTAGACATTCTCATGGGTGCATAGTAATAATATCTCATCATGCTTTTTATATACATTTCCCTAATGGCTAATTATGATGAATATTTTTGTCATATGCTTTTTGATATCTGTATATCCTCACTGATGGAATGTCTTTTCAAGTCTTCTGTGCATCTGCTGTTCGGATGGCTCTTTTCCCCAGTTTTCAAAGGTTCATTGTTTGTTCTATTACTACTCCTTTGTGCTATAAATGGTTTGAAAATATTTTATCCCTGCTTGTAGCTTGCTTTTTATCCTCTTAATTTGTCTTACACAAAGGTAAAATTTTAATATTTATGAAACACATCTTGTCCATTTTTCCTTTTATGCATTATAGTTCTCTCTCTTTCTCTCTCTCTCTCTCTCTGTCTCTCAGCCTATTCCTATGTCCAAAATCTTTCCTTATATTTTTTGTTTGTTTTTCACTGAAGTTTTATTTCTAATGTTCTCAGAGTTTTATCATAATTAGGAATTATATTTTAGCAAATAATGTTTATTTACTAATTGAAATGATCATGTATCATTTTTTCTTTATTGTCTGTTACTAAGCTAGATAACACTGATTGATTTTCAGTATTTAAATCTCAGGAATAACCACCATTTGATTGTCAGCCAGAATTTTTTTTTATGTTGCTGATTAATATGTGTTAATATTTTGTTAGAGAATCTTGGTCTGTATCCAGAGGAACACTGATATGTAATGCTTAATCTATTTTTCTTTTTTCCTCTTGTTTTGTTATCTGAATAACACAGGCTTCATAAGATATTTTCTAGAAGAAACTACATAGAATAAGGGTTATTTTGTCTTTAGATATTTGGTAGAATTCTCCAAGGACAAATCTGGAGTTTGCAATTTATTTTGTGAGCTTTTAATTATAAATTCAATTGCAAGTAGGATTATGTTTAGTAGCTGTGCAGCTATTCAAGTTATCTCTTTAATACTAGATGAGCTGTGGTAGTTAATATTTTCCAAAGAATAGATGCTCTTTATCTTAATGGTCAAGTTTATGTTGGTAGAATTTTTTGTAGCATTCTATTCTGATGTCTGAGTGTTCTGTACTTCTAAGATATACTTTTCACTTTATTTTTCTCTGTTGTTTAGATTAGATAATGTCTATCATACTATCTTTATAAGCTCATTGACTTTTATACTCTTATCTATTTGAACCCATGTACTGAGATTTTATTTTGGTTACTGTATTTTTCAGTTATAAAAACCCCATTTGGTTTTCTTTATAACTTTTTCTCTCAATTTGCTAAAATATTTTGTCATTTAATTTGTGTGAAGTATGCCCAGAATTATTCTAATGATGGATCTGAAAAAAAAATATTTCTCTGATAATTCTAATATCTGGATTATTTCTATGTTGGCATTTTTTCTTCAGTTAAGATTTTAGTAGTTCTTAGTATGATGAATAATTTTTAAATTGGAACTTGGGTATATTGGGTATTATGGTTTTATTTAAATCATTTATTAGTTGGCTTCCTTTGACACTGGTCTGGCAAGATAAGAAAATGTCTTTCTACTCATGGGGTAATTCTAGAAGTACCAGTTTGTCACCAGACCTCCACTGACACCCCTGGGAAAAGGACCTCTTGTTAGTGCTGGGTAGGTGTGGGGGTTTTAATTATCCATGTGGCCTACTCTGACTCCTCTTGGAGGATGGATGGAATGGGTCTTTTATACCACTGGGCAGCAGGTGAAAGTTTTGAATCTCCAAAAGGTCCCATATGACAGCAAAACAGCCAAGGAAAGGGAGAAGAATCTCATCATTTTGGGTGAGGGATAAACCCTGGCTATTTGGGGGATCTCCACCATCACCTTGGGGAGATGTCACTAGTGCCCTTGGGTATGAAAGTTTGTTTCCTACTTGGTATTTGTTTCCTATTTGGTATTTCCTACTTGCTGATATCATTTTAGAGCTGGATCTGTAAAGCATAGGGCCAGTGAAGGTTAGGCTGCATATTATATATTTGCTACCAAGAGTGAAGGTGAGGCCACAGTTATTTTTCTTCTGTGTTTGACTAGAATGGAGAAGTTATAGCCTGTATATTTCAGGCTGCTAGGCTTTCCTCTTTCACATTCACTGGTTAGAGAGCAAAATTCTGTTGTTACTTCTATGTTGTCTGTACCTCTGGAGTTTCTGATTTGTGGCTTCTTTAGTATCAAGTCTGAGATACATGAGAAAATAAAAAGAAAACCCAGGAAACTAAATAGCACTTACTTGCTCAGTCATGGATCTGTTAGTTGGTCTGCTTTCTTCTTTCCACCTTTTGGAGTGTCATTGTGATTTTGTTTATGTAATGGTCAGGGCTTTTCATTACATTTAATGGGAGAGATGAGAAACAAAAAACAAACAAACAAACAAAAAAAACAAAGATTACAACATTTTGCAAACAAAAGTATACTAAATTTACACTATTGATTATTGAGTTCATTATTTATAAATTAATATTGTTCATTTGTAAAACCTTTCATTCCATAAAAATTTCTCTATAAAACTTGTAATCACTTTTCATCATAGGTGTCTTGCATTCTGTAAAATTTATTGTTGCCTTTGGGAAGTTATTTATATATGCATATTTGTATGTGTGTGTGTGTTATTGAAATTGTAATCACTTACCATTTTAAAGTTCTTTTATTTTCTGTTTATAACCAGCTCTGTGTTAACCATCTCTAGAATTTTACATTGGTTAATTACTATTTTAAAAAGATAAGAAAATTGAGATTTTTGTAAAAGACACTAGCAGCTCAAGGTCAGATAGCAATTCTGTCTGGAGTTGAACTGGAGTTTATTTGACTTTAAAGCCCTTTCCTGGCAGCTCTATCACATTGCTTTTTTAGAGACAGGTAAATCTATTCCTCCCATTGAGTCACTGGGTATTCATGGCTGGCTGAGCAGGTCCTATTTATCTCTGACGTGGTTCTTTCCATTGAATGATTCATACTATGTGAACTCTAGCAACAAATGGTCTATATTGAACCTAGCAATAGAATTCAAATGCCACCAAAGTTTTAAGTTTTCTGTGTCATTAATTTAAAAGTCTGAGATGCTTACTTGTGGAAGTTTTACAATTGTGTTTCCACTTTCTTTTGTCATTATCTGTACCTATGTCATATTTTTCCTTAAAAGTTTTGCTGTTTCAAGCAGTTTTTTATTTCATTATTCTCATAGAAGGCTCTCAAATACAGTGCTGTGGCGTCTGTTTTCCCTTCCTCTGTGTAGAACATTCTCTTGATAACTTTTTTACCTAACTGATCTCAATTCTCCTTCAATTTGTGAAAAGAAAAACATGCAAATTCATTCTAATATGTAATATGTCTTTGAATCCTATTTCCTTAGCAGTTTCTCTTGTTACCTCTTTACGTATAACTACTTATCAGTACTACCAAAAAAAAAAAAAAAAAACTCACAAATTTTAGGCTGTTAGATTTGCAGATTGGGAAATAGTAGAGACTTACCTTAATGACCATTCAGTTCTTACTTTAAATTCTCACTGACCTACTTATTAATAAGTGAAGCTTGGGAAAATATTTTTATCTTGCTGAACCGCTCTTTATATATCTGAACTAATAAAAACAAGGAATAATAATAATAACCACTTCCTAGAGTTGGTAAGAAGGAAATATATGTAATTAACTAGAAAAGACTGTGTAAAATGAATGTTACTCCTTCAGCTTTCACTTTCACTTTGCCTCTATTTGTCCTTGAAGAATTCTTATGTGAACTTTCTTTTTGATTTCATAACTATATGTAGAATTGTTTTTAAAATCATTACTGTAGTTTAGAGGAAATAAAGAAAAAAAATGTTTTGCATATAACTTTTAGTAATGCAAGTACCTGCTTTTCATCAGTTTCTGTTCTATCCCAATGGCATAAAGAAAGCATATCCACACTTCAAGCTGTGGATATGCTAAAAAAAAAAAAAAAGGGGGACATGAATGGACATTTACTGAACAGAAGCCAAAAAGCAAAAACAAAACATTAATTATTTTTTATTTGTGAAAATCCCAACTTGTTCTACTATAGGCTGTGAGCATAAGTTTCTCAGGAAAACTGTTTCAAAGCCTGAAAGTTTTGCAAAAACCTAAGTCAATAGTGGCTTAAAATAATAAAATCAGGATTACATGATCAATCTGTTATTAATCTTAACTATGAATAGGAAAAAATTATTTAGGTTTTGTTTTTGTCATTTGTTTTGGTATGACACAGATTCACATAAAGACAAAGGATGAGCTTGGTAGTCTCTAATGGGAAGAAGCCCAGAGGTCTACTATGTATTCTGCCACTGAGCTAGAATTTATATAACTGACCATAGCTATGTCTCCTCAATTTAGAATATTGCCAAACATTTATTAAGTACTCTAAATTGCTGTGAATATATTTTTCTTTCCATTCATTAATGTGTCATTGCCTTCATGTAATGCTTATGAAGATACACTTTGTCTAATATTAACTACTGGTATTTTATATATCTTTATTATTTGTATAGCTTGTTTGTTTTATGATTTTATTTCATCTTATAAATACTTTTTAAATATTAGCTATTCAAAGCATGTTGACAGTATATATATTATTTCTAATTTATGGGGAAAAACACTAAAATACAGATAAATAAGATAAATTTTATAGCATAACTCATGTAGAATGAGAGTGATATTGGTCTCAGTGCCTGAATTTCAGATGTCACAAAACGATCTGTAATCATCCATCAATACACTAATTTATTCATAAGCTAATGATGAGTGATATTCAATGGAATAGCTTGCATGTGCTTGGTGATGCAATAATAATAATAATCTGGGTAATAATAATAATAATCTATGTTCTCAAGAATTTAAATAATAAAGGCAGGAACAAAATTAAGGCATTGACTATAATATTGTTCATGTCACTTTTTTCAAGATCCTGTTAAATTGAAAGTAAAGGCAGAAAACGTGTACAGGGTCATAATTTCAGAGGTTGAGATTTCCAGTAGTAGAAGGACAAAGAGAGAGGGGAGATCATAACATTGGTGAGAGTTTCTTACTGGATTGGATCATACAGGTTTAAGTCATGGAGGTAATAATTTAGAGTTAAAAAAGAAGTATGGATCTCGAAAGAAGAAAGGCAGGTCTACTCCTTTATTTTAATAATATCATGATTCATTGTGTAGCTATGAACAGTTAGCTTCACTTCTTAAAGCTTCAGAGGTAATAATATAAACTGATACATATACATAGTGTCCATTACATCATTTTTTCAAAATATTTTTCCTGTTCTGATTATTACAACCATTAAAAATGTCTGTATTTAAGAAATAAAATGTATAAAGAAGATGACAAGTTATGGTAAAATGAAGAAATCGAGAAAAAGAAAAGAAGATGACTAATTGGATAGGGGAATGAGATAAAGGGAACAATTGATATCCAAGTGAGCACGAGACTTTGGAGATTTAGAGACATAATAGGGAAAAGACAGTCTTCTCAGAAACTGAGAAAAGCAGATATGCAAATGCAGGATGAAATTGAACCCATATCTCACACCATATCCCAAAACTAAGTCCAAACAATTTAAGAATTAAATTTAAGAATTGGGACTGTAAAAACACTAGAAGGAAAAAATCCTCTTGACACTGGTCTTGGTAACAATGTTTTGATCATGAAATCAAAAGCAGAGGCAACAAAAGCAAAAATTATACAAAAGTCGCATATCATTAAAGAAGTGTTTGCACACAAAGAAAACTAGCAACAATGTGAAAAGGCAACCAATGGATGTGAAAAGTGTTTGCAAATGGTAAATTATTTTTTAAAAGAAATATTTGAGATGGAATCTCCTTATATTTCCCATGCTGGTCTTGAACTCCTGGAATCAAGTGATCTTACCTGCTCAGCCTTCCAAGTTCTAATACTTAGGCACACACAGCTAGGTTCAGCAATAATAAATCTTATAAGCTTTTAATACTCAAAATATATGAGTTTAAAATAACAAAATAGAAAAAGTAAAAGACCTGGATAGAAATTTGTCAAAATAAGACATACAAAGGGCCAGTAGGTACATGAAAATATCCAAAACATCACTAATCATCATTGTGTATGCATTTGTTATCATGATGTATTTATTTCATCACGGAAATGTATACAAACCCAAAACAATGAGTTATCACCTAATACCCTTTAAGACAGCAGTTGTCAAGAATACAAAATAATAAGTATTCGTAAGGATGTGGAGGAAGGAAAGCAGCCATTTTTTTAAGAAAATGTAAATTCCTAGAGCCATGTAAAGAAAAATATGGAGGTTTCTAAAAAAAATAAAAATAAAACTACCATGTGATTCAGCAATCCCACTTCTGGGCATATATATAAAGGCAATGAAATATGGATCTCAAAGAGATTTTTATACTTATGCACTCATTGTAGCATTATTACCAACAGCCAAGAAAAAGAAACAACCTAACTGTCCATCAGTGGAAGAGTGGATAAATGAAGTGTGGCACATAGACATACCTCTACAACTACAATGTAATAGTATTCATCCCTGATAAAGAAGGAAACCTTGTCATATACAACAACATAGATGAACCTGGAAGACATATGTCAAGCGAACTAAGACAGGCAGAAAAATAAATACTGCAGATCTTACTTATATTTGGAACAGTCAGACTCATAGAAATAGAATGGTGATCATCAAGGGAGATATTGGGGAGAAAAACAGCAATGTTGGTCAAAGGCTACAAAATTGTAGTTATGCAACATTAATAACTTATGGAGAACTAACCTAAAGCATGGTGAGCATAGTTATAATACAGTTGTATACTTGGAATATGTCATGAGAGTAGATCATAAGTGTTTATTTGTGTAATTCACATAGATGGTAAAGTTTCTTAATCCTTCACCCAGAAATAAGAGAATAACCAAACCCACAAAAGACATTGTTGAAGATACTGAGAGCTTAGATTATCTGGGTGGCATGATATTCAGAGAGGCTATCCGTACCCAAGACTTAGTGAGTAATATGTAATGAAAATATCTTGAAGCATTTCAGTGTTTCATAAAAATTTTACCTAAGGTTTTCTGAGTTTCAGATTCTTTTATATAGTACCAACATCAGAAGGTTATTGTCCTGATCATTGAGGGAGGGTCTATGGAATGCTTCAGAGGGGTGGATACTGATGGATACTAGTGGTCCCTCAATAAATGGCACATATCTTCATTATCCTTCTCCCCCAAGAATAGCTGGATATAAAGGGGTCTTGTGGAGAATTAGGATTCAATGGAGACAAAAGACTGTCAGAGAAGAGCCAGTGTGCCCTCAGTTGTGGAATTCTCTCACCTGAATAGAAAGTCAGGAGCTGTCATTATAATATCTTCAGCAATAGGTATGCTTTAAAATACCTGCTATCAGCAGGAGCAAAATAAATCAAACTACTTTAAATTGTGAAATCTTAAAAATGCATTCCTAAGTGTAATTTCACAATGAATTACAATTATAGGTTCCCCTTTAGACATTCCATCAATAGTTCCTACTACCTTGAATGCAGTAGACTTTCATCAGTGCCATAGAAACCTCAGTCCGTTAACAGGGATGAGGTGGGAGACCAGCAATCAATGAAGCACGTAGACTTTGTAAATGACAGCCAATTTGATAATTTCCATGCAACTGTTACTGAACTGTAGTCAATTATTTGCAAAGAAAAAAACTATTATGAATCAGCTCTATAGACTAACATAATGACAAAAGCTATTCAGTAGCAAAATGACTGCTAAAATCAATAGAGAGAAGACAGTAACTTTTTTCTGAACTCTGATCGACATTTAACAAATTAATAGGCATCATGAAATTGGGTTCACTTTCTTTTGGCTAGGAAAAAGAACAACAAATCTTGATTTAATCTCCAAGATGGTATATGACAAAGGATCACAGGAAGTACCATGTTGTTCCACATGACATCTAGAATGATATGTTGTGGGTTTTTCTTATATCAGGGATCTGCCAGCTCCATGCCACTGGCCAAATCTGCTGCTTCCTTCTACAAATAAAGTATAAATGAGACACAGCCACACTCATTCTGATTATCTCTGGCTTCTTTCATGCAGAGGTGAGTGGTGGTGACACAGATTCTTTGTTCGCATACCCATACAGTGATGCATTTTTATCTCTTGTATGGCTATGGTAATTACACTTTCTATGTTTTATATCCTGAATCTGTCAGTGACAGCTGCATTGTTACTTCAGACTAATATTCTATTTTGTAAGAAAACAAAACTTCTAATTTTTAGTTTAGATGTAATCAACCATTATTATTTCTTTGTGAAAATAAAATTTCCCTAAGCATACTTCTTTCTATAAGAACCTCATATTTTATTAATTGAAGATAATAAACATAATTCTTAGAATTTTAAGTTTTTAAATTTTTATTCATTCTAGTACTAGAAATTGAACCCAAGGGCAATGGGTTACCATTGAGCTACCTCCCAAAAATATATATATATATATTTTAATTTTTAAATATTTGAGATAGGATCTTGCTAAGTTGCTGAGGCTGGCCTCAAGCTTGCAATCTTCCTGCCTCAGCCTCCTGAGTTGCTGGGATTACAGGTGAGTACTACCGCCTTACCAATACTCAGAGAATATTACACAATTCATACCTCTCTAAATGCCAGATACTACCCCTTTTTCTTCAATGAGAATGAATATTTAACTACACTTTCCTAATTATCATGATATTTAAAAAGGCTAGTAATGATCAAGCTAGTCAAACAACTTTCACACCAAAAAATTTATTGTCTGGGGCATTTTTAGTCTTTGGTACCATGTTGGGTTGGTGATAATCCATCCACAAAAATTATACTCTGGGAGAGTTATAGGATGATATACTTTTTGGTTATATACTATTATATTTTGAAAAAAAATTATTATAAAATTATCCTCTTTCTCACACACATATATATGCACATACACGCACACACATGCACACACACACACTTGGGGAATATGTCCTGTCTATTCCTATAGAAACATGCTGGTTTATCCTTAAGAAACATGCTGGTCTTTGGTCACTTATGATTTTCTGCTTTGTTCAAAGCATTTCAGAAACTTAATAATGCACCATAGATTTCCATGGAAATGAAAATTGGTTCTTTCCCTGTCATTCATTCCTGACCATTAACAAGTTTAAGACTTTGGCTAGGATCATTGTTTTGATCCTTGAGTTTCTTGCTTCTTTTCTAAAGTTAAGTGCCACCTAATCCTGGTTCATTAATTATAAAAGCATTCTCTATGTAATTGCCTCAATCTTTTTGCTCCTTTATGTAGCTGAATAAATGTAAGAGAATGTGCATGTGCAAATAAATACATAGTGCATACTTATTTACATATGAATGCAAAGGAATTAACAGGAAGATTTTATATAAATATATATGTATACACATACATATTTACATATATATATGATGCAGTGTGCCATACATCTAAGCAAAGCAAATTGATAATTTCTACAGAGAATGCAGAACTTTCTAGGACAATCTTCTAAGCTGACAACACAAATTAGTAGACAAAATAAGATATGTGAATACAACGTGACAATCACTACACCTGACCCAAATAGAAGACCGCCTGCTGCTACTGCCTATTTCTGGCATTTTAAGAGATGCATAATGAAAATGTTATATGGACAGGCATTTACTGGTTACTGTGGCATTCAGGCATTTCTAGGTGCCTTGTATTTTTTTTTTTTTTTTAGCATAAGAACAAGCGAGTAAATCATTTGATGTATGAGGTCATGTCAACATAAACCAACACACTAAATACCTAGAAGAGAGACATTTCATGAGTTTATTGTCAAACAAATTTAGAAGTACATGTGTAGGTATCATGAGGGTACTATGTAAAATCAAAATAGAATAATTATCTTTATAGTCAGAGAATGTGAGGTACACAGAAAATACTATACATTTGGTAATATTGAGAAAGAACTTGACATTTTCTGATCAAATAAGCATTTCTCACAAAAATAATTTGAAATAAATCTGGACCAAATGTCCTAAAAAGTCTTAAAGTGACATGGAGTCTGTGTATAGGTGAAAAGATGATTAATGCTTAGCTAGCCTCCTCCATACCATTATATTTGGTGCATTGCAAAAAATGAGCAATGCTAGCAGTGTAAATATTACAGATATGCTTTCTAATGTATGTCTTCAGGAATTCTATATAAGTATCATAGAATTTTCCTTGTAGTAATCCCTGGCAATCATCAATTAGCACTTGAAAAATCTCTGCTCATCACATCAGTCCTAATAGCACCTCAACAAGCAGCATCCATGTCTTAAAAGCAGGTATGCTCAGGTCTCACAGATCCTTTTCAGCATATGAGACAAAGGCAAATAAATAGAATGGACTAACTTTAATCACAAAGGCAGACTAAAATTCTTCAACAAGGTAATGCAGGGTGTTACCCAAACTATAAACCAAATTGTTGAGAAAGCCTGAAATAATCAGAGACACATACCTTCCAGGTGTTGTGGGATATTAGGACTCACCCAATCTTGTTTGAGAGAACACTGTTTTAGTTTCCTTCAGCAAAGAAGTATATTAAACAATGAAAGGAACTGCAACTAATGGATGTGATATAAAAGATTGCTGAGTTCCTGTTTGGTAAGTAAAAGGGGTTATTAAGAAAGATAGTGTCCAGAAAGTAAATTTGAGCAACAGGAGGAAAAGATCATGTTGTGTTGATGTGGACTACCTTTTTCAGTCCTAGTGATTGTCTTATCTCTTTCATAATAACCACATCTAAATGTACCTCGATATGTATGCTCTATCTTGCAAACTTACTTATACTTGCCTTGCCTCACATTCAAAGGCACTTTGTAGTAGAGAACACAAACAACACTCCATCTCAAAACCAAATTATGGGTCTGCCACAGTGCTTTCAAGTATTTAAAAATAAAAGGAGGATATTTTGGTCACCTTAAATCCAAACCAAACATATTAAAGGTGACTTTAAGTGTCACTTTTTCTTAGCAAAGGATACACAAAATATTGTCATTCAAAATTTCAGAACAACCTTCTGACAGACCAAGTTTCTATGCCAATTTTATATTGTGAATTTTGACTCATTTTCTATAATCATCATTTCTTTAAAATGAATGAATAAATGCCTCAAAATATGATTGCTGATATTAAATATGTAGTTAAAACAGATTTTTTCTCCTATACACAAAATTAACAATTAGTTATTTTGTAAAATCTTAAACATAATTAAAATCTTGTGTATTGAACTCATCATTTTTGACATCTTTCAATTTGGGGTAAACTTTATTCTTTACATTTTAACTGCAAAATATTTGCATATGTTTACTAAAAAACAAAATAGCCTAAACTGATTTTACATAGCAAGGCTCAAATTTTACTATAATACAATCTTGAGCAACTTATCTCTCCATACTTTTTATCATTTTGTGAAAATTATGAGTTAATCAAAGACTTGGAATGAGGTTCAAGAAAATAAAGACAAAAATGTATAAAAGAAAACATACAGGGTAATTCTCAAAAAGTGACATGGAAATTATATTCCAAACCTTAAGAGTGAGATTATAACATGATCAGAAACAAAGATGATAGTACAATCTTCAGCCTAGATTTTGTTGTTGTTGTTTGGCTCTCAATATATCTGTGCACATAATTTCTTTTATGTAATATACTGGTGAGAATGTATAAAAGATGTGCCACTTATAAGGAATGCTCTTAAGTGCTCTTTTTTGCTTGCTAGTTTCTCAGGTCCCCAAGTCTTAGTATTTCCTCCATACTTGGACCAAGTATCATCTTCAAGTTGTCTTTGTGTTTAGCACTGCTGCTTTTTAAAAGCAAATACTTTTCTTTTGGGTCTATGTTTTCATGAACAACATTAAATAAACAATTAGCTGCTAGAGTGTTGGCTTGTGTTTTAGCTTGTTTTGCATTACCTACTTGGCCCTTGTAGTCATTTCACTTTGCAAGTGAGAGGTGGAAGGAGTTTGAAATCATGAAGTTAAAGATATCATTGATCTTTGTTCCAATATTTTAAAACAAAACATTAAATGAAATAAATGCTTTATTTTGCTTCTTTGGCTTTGAACAGCCTATTGTTTCTTAGGATGAATCTAGTAAGGATGAATGATAGGTACCAAGAGAACAGCTGAATGCACCGTTAACTCAGCCTCTCAAGTGACCAATCTCTCACTTGACCTCATTAGTTACCACAGCAACTTTGATAATAAACTTGTTACTTCAAAAGCCATTATCAAAAGCTTATGAAATAATAATTCTATAAGTTTTACTTTTGTTTCTATGCATAAAAAGAATAATGAGATTTGTAATATTATTACAGTACTACAAAAAAGAAAAACCAATACTGATCTCACCTTGACATTCCATAGCACAATTTTTGTATCAAAAGTTGACATTTCAGTGCAATATACAAGATTTAAAATATCAGATCAGCAAAGGTTGTATTTGTGTGTGTGATCACATGTGCATATTTATAAGCCAAAAGAAATAAAAAACATTTTAATCTACATTAAAATATATTTGCCACCAAACTAAATACCAAACTAAATTTAGTTGGTTAAATAAATACAGTTGAACATATTAAACATATTATTTATCACAAATCTGGATACCAAGTATGATATTTTACTATTTAATATGATAAAAAGTTTGCTTTCTGCTGTTTTCCTATTTAAATGATATTTATTGTTTTTTCCTAATCAATTTCTTCAGTTTAAATGAAATACAACTAATGATAATTTTGTTAATGTTATTAAAGCACAAGTATTTCTATCTCATTGTCTTCTATAAAACAATTAAAATCAACTAAAAGATTTTTGTATAAAAAAGAATGTTTATCATTAATGAAACTGGGAGAGCAGATTCTGTGAATGTCAGATATTATAAAACTTGGAACAAATCAACCCAGGGTACTTTGGTGGACATAAAAGCCAAAAGACAGTGTTGACAAAAAGTGAATTTCAGTGCTTATAAGAGGCCCACAGCAATACTTTATTTGAAATACAAGTGCAGGCAAACATTGCAAGCCTAGCCAAGCAGCGGGTGACTGCAGAATGATAGGAAGAGCGGATGCCATTCTTACAAGGATCATATTGTTTGAGTGGAAGTTTGGAGAAAACACACTGGGTGGCAATCTATTCTAGAGTTTCTCATTATTGTCAGCTGAGATGAAATATGTTGACTCTAAATTATCCATAAGAAACAAATAACCTGGAAAAAGTGGGGCTTGTCTGGGAGCCAGGAAGATTCTCTTATTTGTCCATGGTGAAACAGGCTAAAAGAACACTGAGCATTAATCTGCCTAGCTGATAATGTGATGGTATTCTGTGTCAGCATAAGCATCCCAAATCGAAGACGCTTTTAGCTACAATATATTCTGCAGCTCATCAGCAAACATCTGGACTGAAGTTTGTCAGCAAATATCTAGACTGACAAGAATATTTTTCTTTTCAGAAAACAATAAGCAATAATTGTAAAAAATCAATGTGGAGCCCAGGAAATAAATAAAACAATGTAATTTTACCGTAGGAGCTCAAGAGTGTGGATTCCAAATCTGTATTCCTTGGGCATGAATACTAGATTTGGGTCGTAAAGGACTGATTTCTATGTACCTCAGTGTTTTATTACACTGGGGTAAATATACTAATGTCATCATAGTAGTACAAATGTGACAATTTATGTCAAGTATTTGTAATAATGGTACAAGCTGGTATTCTCATTTGATTCATTCACAGGACCATATATGATTTTCTCTTTATCTATACAGCTAACATTCTCATTCTACTCACAATCATCATTTGCCTGGACTACAATTTAATTAATTAATTAATTAATTAATTCTGAATACTGAGGATTGCTCCCAGAGGTGCTTTAACACTGAGTTATACCACCCCCACCCGGCCCTTTTTCACTTTCATTTTGAAACAGTCTCACTAAACTGTTTAAGGCTTTGCTAAGTTGCTGAGGCTGGTCTTGAACTTGTGATTCTCCTACCTCCACCTCCTGAATCACTGGAATTACAGGCATGCAGTACCATGCCCGGCCTGGATTACTTTTAAAACCTTTTGAATGGTGTCCATTCTCATACTCTCCTATTCGTCAATCTATTTGGGCAGAGTCCTGCTGACACCAACACAATCAAAGACATATGAAAAATTGGAAAATGAAAAATAAGGCAAGCATTAAAAATAAAACATATTACAATGAGGTAATAACTTAGACTAACTTAGGCTAAACATACTCAAAATTCAAATACATAAATAGGAGTAAGTCCACTTTTGTACTGTGAAAAAAGAAATTCTCTGAATTTTAAAAATGATGATTACAGAACATATATAAAAATAAATAACAAAAATGCTGAGTCAAGTTAAAAATGAAGAATATTGACATTGTATCAATGTAGAACAATGTTTTATATAAAAAGGGAAAGAATAAAATCTATAATATAATAATTTTTATTTTATTTATTTTATTTTATTTATTTTTTAGCCACATCCCCAGCCCTATTTTGTGTTTTATGTGGAGACAGGGTCTCATTGAGTTGCTTAGCACCTCACCGTTGCTAATGCTGGCTTTGAATTTAGGATTCTCCTGTATCAGCCTCCCTAAATGCTGGGATTACAGGCTTGTGCCACCGCACCCGACTTATAATATAAAATTGAGTGGAATAAGTGGAGAGCTGAAATAAATATTCTAACCTGTCCTTAGCTCATGCCCAAACAAAACTGTTGAAAAAAAGTCATATTTAAAAATATAGCCCTAAAATGTAGTATATTAATTTGCAGAACTTGGAATTATATAAATATTTTCTCTAATGTCATTAATAAAATAGATATAAAACTGCCTACTATTTAACAAAACAAAAATAAATTTCCAAACATGTAAACGGTGCAAGTTCAATTTTATATGCAGAAGAATCACATTATGAATTATTTTATTATTAATAAAAAACTATAAAGTAAAATACCAAAAATTTGAAGAATACAGAATTTACAAAAAGCCTAAAGTAAGGTTTAAGTTATATTTCATAGGCCTTTTTAAAGTTATATTTCATACCTTTAAAAAGGTATTTAATGAGTGAGGGTGGGGAGAGAAGAGGAACCAATGAATTAAGACAGCAAAAGAAATGTAATGAAATCAAACAAAGAATTTATGATATGGAAATTAATGAGTATAAACATAGAAATAATTAGAAATAATGAAAAAATATAAGAGCTGGCTGTCAAAAATATATATCATAAGTTAATAAGATATTAACTAATCTAAAAAGGATAAATAAGTAATACAAAATTAGAAAAGAGACTAGAGAAGCACAGATACCAAACTAAATACCTACTAGTAAGCTAAAGAGAAGTCTTTGTTTATTATATTTTTGTGTAATGGCTGATTTTCCAAGAAAAATATTCTAGCAATCAAAACAAAAATTGAAATTAAGGAAATTTTAAAAATCCTAATATACCAGTTACCACAGGGAAAATCAAAGAAAATTTTCAAAAACTTGTGAATTGTTATCCAAAATACTGTAGCCTCATTCTCTCTGGACAGCATTAAATTTTTATTTCCTCATTAACTAAAAGTTCATCAAATTTTTCTTCTACAGTAAAAACATGATTTGCAATCACATCATTATTTGCTCATATTAATTAATATATATTTCATATTAAAATGAAATCATTTTGTTTCTAACAGAGGAAACAAAAATGTTTTAATTTCACTATTTTTCACCTTTGTTATATTTTTGTAATTTGTCATATTGATTCTATGATTAAATTTTGCAGCAACATTTTTAATATATTATTTCTTTGTGCTATATAGTTTTCCACTTTCAATATAGTATTTTCAGGTCTCTTTTTCCTATCTGTGTTTCCAGTATTTTATGTTTATATATATATGTACATATATATATATGTACATATATATATTAGTTTTAATAGTCTGTGTTCATTTTTTGTTGTTTTTATTTTGTTTAATGTGAGGAGTTTTTTTTAACAAACCATCTACTTTTCTGTACTTTAATAAGTGTAATTCTCTATTACTGCAGTAGGACTTTTCCCAAAACTTCTCTGCCTTCCTCTCTCCAGTTTCAAGGGTGCCTTTCTCCTACACCTTAGTACAACTAGGGAGAGGATGGTTCAGTTGGAACTCTATTGGTTTTACAAATTGTTCCTTTCTGAAATTAGTTTTCTAACTCCTTCTCACAGATACTGGTGCATAAGGGAGCCATTTATTTCAACAATTATGTTTTGAAGGGTTACCTCCAAAGATCTTAGAAAGGTATTTATTTTTATGTTATAAATTTATATCTAACGAGATAGAGAAAGAAATTATAAGTGGACATTTTCTAAAGTAAAAGCTCTGAGAGAAAGGAGTCAGGAATAATCCTGTCTAAGGTCTAGTCCCATTGAGGGGAATTTTAGACCCTTGTGGGCACTAATGAACATGTTAAAAAATAAATACATAGTATTTTGCTGTACAATAGATAGTGAGATTGGTAGGTAGTTGCAGAAAATTCAATTTTTATAAAGGAAAACCCTTCCTGGACTTTGAGCAAAGACTTATATGGATGAGGTCGTGCATGTAACAAATCTGATGGTCTATTTTAAACAGCAAAGTATGGGTGAAATTTATTTGGTTAAATGAGAGTCGATAAAAACAGGGCATATACAAATGATAAGACATCTGTGTTTATTTAGACTGAATTTTGACATATCATCTAAGCTGTGAATCATATAGCAGCACTTACATCGATGATGCAAAAGCAATATTAGATAACTGTACAAGTGCCAGGCTGTATTGAAATTTGCTTAAAGAGTCATGGGATATTGTTATATAGAATAGAAGCATCAGTTGTTATGAAGATATCACTACCAAAATTTTAGATACAACATATAACTTGTGAATTTTATTTTTAAATTGTTTACTGTTTAATTTTAACAAAATAAACCACCATCACATAATTTCCTTTTTATTTTGAAGCACATTGCTGATCCTTAAGGAAATCAGCTATTACAAAATTTTTAACAAGATAAGAAATTCATTGTTTCTTGATAAAATCCATTACTTAAGAATTTCTCCAGTGTAACAAGATGGCAGTAACTTTCAGGCCATGTTAATATGTTCAATAATCTATATGTCCTCAGTTAGAAAATCCTTACTTTCAAAATTACCATCCTGCTTAAGGATATATAATTCATTAAGAAAATTGAAAGAACACAGTATTTCAACAAATAATCCGACTTTCATAATCTGGGGTGAATTGATGAAAAAGACAAGCAAATGGTATCTGAGTTTCTTTAGTGTCATTATTGGACATCAAAATGTTGAAGATATATTTGGAGAGGTATGTCGACCTAGAAAAAATAAAATATAAATTGGCCAAAGAGCTCATTCATCAACCGCCTCTACAAATGAAATGTTTACTAATTAGAGAAAATGAATAAGACATATTTAATGGATGAAAATTTACTCATAAAAATATTAAAATATTTGAAGTCATTGCTAATTTTAGTCTTCAAATATCATGGTATAATTCACAATGATTGCTGGGCGCAGTGGCTCAAGCCTGTAATCTCAGCACTTAGGGAGGCTGAGACAGGAGAATCGCAAGTTCAAAGCCAGCCTCAGCAATGGTGAGGCGCTAAGCAACTCAGTGAGATCCTGTCTCTACATAAAACACAAAATAGGGCTGGGGATGTGGCTCATTGGTCAAGTGCCCCTGAGTTCAAATCCCTGGTACCAAAAAAAAAGAAATCACAATGATGTATTATTGAAAATCAGGGTTTTTTGTATTTTTTTAGCTCTGTTTACAAATCTTAGTAGAGAAATAAGACTGCAATTGTTATCTAGAATAGAAAAATTTTAAAATACTGTTAAAATCAAATGATTCTCAAACTGTACTATAGCTTTATAAATAGGTGAGAGTTAATACTTCAATTCAAATATACAATTTTATGTGAATAAAATTTAGCATTATTTTATATAGTTGTAGTATATTTCAATTGTTTTGGCCTATTACATTTCATTCTGGGATCTTCTAATATATTTTTTGTTTGTTTGTTCTCCAAATGCCATCCTCCTGCCTCAACCTCCCCAATCACTGGAATGAATTGTAGACATGTGCCTCCCCACTCTACTACAAGTTTAACTCTTCACATTATGAAAGTCTATGGGTTTGACAAATTCACAGTATAATGTGTCTTCCACTATATTATAGAGAATATGATGTCCTAAAAAGAAAAAAAGTACCTCTGTCACCCTACTCAATCCTCTTCCAACCCACTAAATCTCTCCATATACAATTTTATTTGAATATAAACTGCCACATGTAGAAAAATTTGGAAACTTTTATCAAAATTGAAGAACCATTAGTAATTCTATGTGAGAATATAAAATACACAGATTTGTATATTAAAATCTCACTTGGTTTATACAGCAGGGAGTTTGGAAGGGATATTCTTCTGACATTCATTAAATATGATAAGGAATATTTTATTCAAGGGACTACTGTGGTGGAATTTTGCAATAAGGGAGACAGATTGGGCTCAAGTCTGCACATAAGAAAAAGAGGAGGTAATAACCAAATAACAAGGAGGAAGTCAATGGATAAAAAATTACTAAGAGGAAATATCCCCAGAGACAGTGGAGATAGAGAATAAACTGACTTGAAAGGATTCTGGCTGAAGGCAGACCAGGATGATCAGAAATTGATGGCAGGCGTTGGGGGTGGGGTCTTGCTAAACTGAGTAGTTTTTCTCCTCTTAAAGGGCAAGCTTGAGGATAAAGCCTAGTTTAAAAAAAAATGAAATGACTTAAAGGTGCCTGATTAAATTTCTGTTAAGGAGAGATTATTTGAGGTAAAATTCTGAAAGCTAAGATCTAGACAAAATGTGGTGACAGCTTAAATTATTAGTATTGGAAAATAGAGACTGAGAATAGGTTAAGCAGTGGAAGAAGTTAGAAATACTATGAAAGTAAAAGTGGGATAATTTGACGGCTGACTAGCTTTAAAGAAAGGAAAACAAGTGTTCCATATTATAAGAGTTATTGGTAAAACTAGAATTAAGGAACTGTTCTTTCCACGAGGCCACATAAAAGGGCTACTCTCCTTACTTTTCTTACTTTAACTAAAGCTAGGGAGGTGTTTCCATGCTAATGAATAGTGCAGATTTTGATATGCTCTTAAAACCTCTTCCTAATCATGCCAGCTACATGGGGACAACTAATCATTTAATAGAACTTGGTTACTTATTAGCAACATGGTAGGTCACATGTTCCTGAATAACCCTGGGCATCTGCTTTGCAAGGCAATTGGGAAAAAGGGAATCTTTCATTCGCATTTAAAGTACACATTAGTCAATGCTTATTGGAAAAGATACATCTAAAGTGGAATATTCTGTGTACTGTTTTTATTGAAGATTCATCCTCAGTAATTTTGTGTTAGGGAATTCTGTTTTTCATGACTGTACAATTATACAGGGGGATAATTCTAATTAATAGAGTGGTCTTGGCTATATTCATATTGTAATTATCTTTCATTAATGTAATTGGTGCCAGGTCAACTTAAATTCTAGGACCACACAGAACAAATTATATTTCCTTTTCTGGGTGACGCTACTTCTGCATATGCAAAAAATTTTAACATTTAAACTCCATGACAGAATGGTCACTTCTGAAAGTCAAATACTCCCACCCCATGTCACTGTATACAGGGAACTAATTTCACTTCCTGATGTCTCCCTTTGAAAGTCCTGCTGAGGGGAATGGGTATAGTAAAGATGGTTGATAAAAAATATATATAAATATATATATATATATACTGTTCATTGAAAGTGCATATAAAGATGTTTAATATGAAAAAAAAAATAAATAAGAAAGTCCTGCTGTTAGCCTCCAACATACCTAAATATCTATAATTTCAGACGACTTTTTCATTGTCTTGTTTGGATGGATGGCACTCTTGACTCTTCTGTTTTTACATCAATTGCCAGTCGCTGGGCCTTCTTGCACCCTAACCTGTTGGAATTTTCAGACATGGGATTGAGAACATTGCCAGGGACAGTCCTTCACAGTCTGCTTTGCCCAGGAACTTCAGCACAGCCCACACAGATGCTGTTTACACTGTGCATTGAAGGGTAAATCTTCATCTGTTCTACTCCTCCTACTCATGCTGCACCGTGAAGAATGCTATACACACTCTCCTCCTGTTCAGTATCCCCCTTTTTGCATGACTACCCAAACCATATGGAAGTAGCTAGAATAAACAGATAAAATGAAAGCAGGCTTATTTGCAGTGTTTAGTTCTTCTTCTACTTTTTTAATGTGTATATTTACCCTACATGTAGATCATAAAGAAAATGAAAGAACATCATTGAAGGACTCAAGTAGGGATGGAAATGCAACACTAACATTGATGCCAATGTTCAAGTCACCAAATCAACAAGTACTCACCACGGGACATGTTATCAGAAAAGAAAGGCAGGAGAGTTTCTCAATTATGGCAGAATATAAATTTCTGGATATTTTTATTAGTTTGGTTTGTGTCTCTTTATTTGTCACTTCATGTAGTTTTTCTAGAATCAAATACAAAAGAGTCACAAAAGTAAACAACATCATTGCTGGCAAAGCATTTTAGATTAAATAAAAAGACAAGTGGGAAAAGATTCAGCATGTTTACATTTATTCAGTGACAGTGACTATTTAAGGTATATCACTTCATACACTCTGGTTGTAATATCCTTTTTATTATTTTTTCTTGTGTCTTTATTTTGTCCAAGTATAATTTAAATTTTTCTTCCAAGCTACATTCCTGTTCATTTATACCATTAGCTTTCATAGGCCTTTTGGTATTTCTCCTAATAATTATTTGCATTCTTAGTTTGCTATCAGACTATTTCATGTTTCTGCAAATTTAAGAAGTTTTCATAGAAAGAGAGATCACAGACAATAGTACAGTCATATCTTCAATAATCTCCACATTCCTTTCCACTGGTAACAGAAACACATACACACAAACACACACACACACAGGGTACATTAAATATATTATTAGACCATTAGTTAGACCATTAGTTTAAATTCCCTATATTTATCAAATTAATGTTTTGCTTAAGTGTATGGTTTTGTTCATGTAGTCCTATAGTCACTCATGTTACTTTACAACGTAGAGTGGCAAGGGTATCTTGGGTACACAGGGCACTAGAAAAATGCCATGGCAACAGGGAAGTCTAACTCAAGAAGAGCATTTGATAGCTGTCATCCTTGTGCTCAAATGTTTCCACAATTTCAGGTTCCAAAGCAAACAGAAGCATACTGTGTCTAATTTATCTAATTAGTGGAGTACCTGCTAGTTTAGTCTATTAACAATCTGTCAGTATTTTTTCCTTAAAATAGCTTTCACAGAAAAGTAGACATATATATTATTTGGTCGTTTACAATTTCAACTAGGCTGATGTTTGGCAAGTTGCTTTGGTGTTATATCTGAGAGTTTGAAGTCATAATTATACAGACAAGTAAAAGTTAACAAGGACACTTGATTTGGACATATACACTAAGATTGAGCGTGTTTATTCTTAGAGACAGTCATTCTTTTTTTACAATTTTTCCACAGAAAATAAGGTTTATGTAAAAAAATAACTTGGTCCATTAAGACTTGTGTAATCTCTTGGCTCATTCATTTTAAGAGGCAAAAGCTATACTGAACTGAATAGCAAATTATAACAGAGACCCTGTAGCAATACAACCTCAGTTATTTTCTAACTGTCATTCATTGTGTGGTCTTGGGTTTATTTCATTTCAAAGTTGCAAGGTAACTAAGGAAACAAATATTTAGCTGAGGAATATGCTCCTCACAATAGTACGGAACCTGAATTCACAGGAAGGAAATAGAGGAGCATGGACGGGATGGGTGACTTAGATCTCAGGCCAGAACAGTCATCATGGGAAACAACAACATTTTTTCAGACTATCTGTATACTAATATTATCATCTGGTATTTATTTATTTATTTATTTTTTGGGGTTTTTTTTTGGTACTGAGGATTGAACTCAGGGGTACTCGACCACTGAGCCACATCCCCAGCCCTATTTTGTGGTTTTTTTTTATGTAGAGAAAGGGTCTCACTGAGTTGCTTAGCACCTCGCCATTGCTGAGGCTGGCTTTGAACTTGAGATTCTCCTGTCTCAGCCTCACTAAGTGCTGGGATTACAGGCTTGAGCCACTGCGCCTGGCCCATACTATATATTGTTTTAATATTGAATTATGAATGACGAAGAAGCATTCATGGCTTTTCCTACTTTAAGCCTTTGAAGACTAAGTTCACCTTTTGTAGGAGGGGTTATTTTTTCTGCAGTTGAGATTTTTTTATGAATTTTTATTTGAGTTATTCTCTTTTACCTCAAAAAAGAAACAGCAAGGGTGTGGATGGGAATGCCACTTGAGAAATCCCCCTCTTCTCATTTCATTGCACACTTCCCCTAGCGTATTGGGATTCTCTTTTTCTTTCTCCAATATGCCAAGCTCACCCTCATCCTGGGGCATTTGCAGTTGTTACTGCGGTCCAAGCATCATTTAGTTAATTTAGCATAATGCAAAACACCTTTCTTTATATTTCTGCCATATATTACTGTAGTTTTTTTTAATTTTTATGAACAACTGATCAAGTTTATAGAGAAAAGAAATTGTAAGGACTCAGCGTAGTCAAAAAATAAATAAACTTTAAAAAAAGAAGAACATTCCTACTATGTAAAAACTCATGAAAACTATTGGCATTGTTTTCCCAAAAGGCATGTGTCCATGCCACACATGACAACCCCAGGGAAGTCTATTTTCTCTTTGGAGAAAGTAGATTTTTTTCAACTGAATGAAATAAACTGTAATGTAATTACATACTAAAGATTTTACTAATTGGAAATCATAGACAAAAACAAATATCAACAGTATTTTGGGTATATAGCTTACGTTATTATCTTTCCTCAAATTAAGTTATTTATCTTTTTGCTTTATTTTATTTTGAAGTCAGTAAAATATCATGGCTCTCTCTCATTATTTCAAGATGCTTTTGTTTGTTTTCTTGTTATTTTTTAAATGTCTTTACCTGCCTTAGTCCTTTCTTTCTCTTTCTCTTATAGCTAAAATATCAAACAACTATTTTAATATTGTCATTACTTCTTGGATATTCTGATATTCAAGAGATATCCAGTACTTCCTGCTCCCACCACCAATTATTTTAAAGAGAAAACATGTCTGGCGCTAACTAATGGCTCAAATTGTGCATTCGTTTTCATCCTTGCTCACAGAAGTTTTCATTTGAACCTTCTTTCTTAACCTACTGTGCAAGCTGCTTTTTCCTCTGATAATACATTCTGAGCCATGCCAGTTTCCTTCTGCCCATATTCTATGACTTTCACTTATTTCTCTTAAATGATTTTAACTCTGTAACTTAACTCTGATCTCTAAGTGCCAGATTTATGTTCACTACTGACATAAAAATATTTTTCTATTTAAATGCATGCTATCTTTAATTCAACATTTCTAACACACGTTTCCCTATCTTTTATAAGCTAGGACATTACCCTGTTTTTAAATTTCTATTCCTTGACACATATATCCCTGTGCTCATTCATGCATGAAACCTGGTAGTTATTACCATTTCATCCCTTTTGTCCACTTTAGTAATATTTTTTTCTAAATCCTCAGCCTCCCAGCTCTCTACCCACCCCCCCAACACATACACACACACACACACACAAATACACACAAACATGCCCATATATGTACCTGTTCTAATGCACACTATAAATTTAAGGGATTAATTATATCATTCAGCTGATCTAGTATGTTGGCTCAATGGTTTCCTTCCTATTACCCACCAAGTAATGTATGTCAATGTTTTTTAACATCCTGTGATACTAACACATGAGCTATTTAACACAAAATTTTGACTTTTTTTCCTTTGGTGTGTGTGTGTGGGCATGTAATGTCAATGTGAGATTGAAGACGGCTTCCAGAAACTAAAATGAAGTATAACTTCAGGACGCTGGGTGTGAGTGTACCATTGTAAAGGAGTCAGGCGGACGAGGGATAGTTCACCAAGGAGGCTACAAATCAAAATGGAGTAGTGGACCCCAGAAATATGTAGATATTAGAAATTGAAACTATAAAGACTATTTGAACAAATGTAAATGACTATATTATAAAATTCTCCTACTCTGCAAACTTCAGTGTAAAAGAAACACTACATAGTTCATTTATTTTCTTTAATGGACCCCAATACGTATTTTTTTACTCAGCCATTGAGGAATTAGTTTTTGATCATTACTAGAATTTTCTTTCTCAAATAAGGGTATTCTAGTGCATGTGCTTCTATCCTATAACTAATCTTCTCTAATGTAAGTAAGAAAAAAGGCTGTGCATCTGACTGAATTAGGAAAAGGCAAAATAAGGGAAAAACATTCATCATAATCCTTTTTTTTTTTTTTTAAATATCTTTATTTATTTTATGTGGTGCTGAGGATCGAACCCAGTGCCTCACGCATGCGAGGCACGCGCTCAACCGCTGAGCCACAGCCCCAACCCCTCATCATAATCCTTTATTTTACGTTTTTCTCATTTTCAAAGCTTTCCTTTTCAGAAAAGAAAATATACTTCTATTTTCTGGGCCTGCCTACTGAGAAATCATGACTTTTGTTAGAGGGTCAGACAGAGGCTTTCTAGTAGAATCTATCCCACAAAAACAGAAGGTCCTGGCTAAGAGGACAGTGCTCAATGGGTATATGATGGGTCTCAGCTCTCTTTCATGCCTATCCTCTTTCAGAGGCCATTTCCCTTTCAGGGAGTAATTTCTATTTGTGCTGGATTGGACCCACCTCACTTGAAACATATCCTCATTCTGAATAAGTCTCCTAAATTGTGAGGGAGGGAAGGAAGTTTTAGCTTAATGAGATTCATATAAGTTTAACTTTCTAATTTTAAATGATCTTATGCGCAGGTCACCCAATCTGAATGTTCAGACATATCTTTTGCATAATGTTCTTATCACTGAAACACTATTTAGAAGCATTAATGACCTTGAAATCGGTTCTTTTCAGGTATTCAAAAAGTCACTGTTATTTTTTGACGTTAGGTAATTTGCATCTCTTTTATTTTGGTATTATGGCTTCAGTAATAGTATTGGGTACTATCTCCTAAGTAAGAAGGCAAAGTGGTGGAGCTGAGTTCTGATAAAAGATCACTTCTATCACAGACAAAAGCCTTCCCCACAGTTTGATTCAATTCATTATTTCAAATTATAAATGGTGTTTCTGGGCTTTGAATTAAAGGATTATTATTAATTCCTAGGTCACTGCAAATTTCAGCCACTGTGTTCTCCTTCTTAAGAGTTAATTCATTTCATTTTTAGGAATGTATAGGGTTGTGAAGATTCTTTTGTTTTTTTTAAATATTTTTTTAGTTGTTGATGGATTTATTTTATTCATTTATTATTAATATGTGGTGCTAAGGATCAAACCCAGTGCTTCATGCATGCCAGGCAAGTACTCTACCACTGAGCTACAGCCTCAGGCCTGTGAAGATTCTTAATAATAACCTCTATACTCTTTTAGTGCCTTATGCTATATATATGTGTGTACACATACATGAGTGTATATATGAAGAGGATATATATGTATGTATATATGTATGTATATATATATGTATGTGTATGTATATACACATATATTTGCAGTAAGTATGGAGATTTATATTTGCTACTCTCTTATTTCTGCTGACCAGTGTATTACTCCTGTACCTGTTCCAGGCTATGAAGATCTTCTGGAAAACAATGTAAAATTCCATCCACTCAAAATTCTTCATTATTCCCCAAATTATAGTAGATTGTGATGATGCTTCCATCTATAGATGCTTGCTGCACACAGATTCTTAGTCATCTTAGACAGCCCTCTCATGAACAGAAATATGAGTCAAAATATCAGGTGACCCAAGAATATCTGTATTTTTTTTCTCTTTAATCCCCTCAAATCCTATTCCAGAACAATGTCCTATCATTCTTGGATATAGTACATCTCACTCCAAAGTATCAAGGTTGGTATGATTGTAACAAACAAGAAGACACATTTCTTATATTCTGTGTTATCTAAGTACCACTCTCAAACACTCACACACATACATACACATGCGCGCGTGAGCAAAGTAAAAGGGGCAATTATTTGATCAACATTTTGAAAGTTCCCAAGAGCCTGACATAGCACTATGGAAAGATCATGCATGATATAAATTGGAGGCAGCAGAAGACAGCAGTGGCACAGTACAGATTCATGAGTCCAGAAGCAATGTGATCTCAAATGATCAGCAAACATTCACCAAATGATCACCTGGACACTTAGGAAATACATTATTTTTCTTTACTTATAAGATTCTAGATACATTTTATAAACATATTTCATTTTTTTAGTTGAATGTTGGTAGTGAAAGGCACAAGAAATGACAAGGTTGTTTAATTGTGTAATTAAAAGGAGCAAGTATATTGTGTTCAGAAGGAGAATGTGGAGCAAAAAGTAGGCAGGTATGTGGGAAGATGGATATTAAAGTGTTTTTTGGGGGGGAGAATGTAATGTGTTATATGCACATTACATATGTAATCGAAGTCAAGTAAGTACTTCCCTAGATAAGTCCAAATTCAGGAAAGAAATCCTACTTATATAATTATGGGAAGAGGTGAGAGACTCATAGCCATGAGTTTAGTTGAGATTATCTACAAAGTGAGAGCGAATGGAGGAGAGATGAAGTCTTCTAACTGAGGATTTCTAGTGTGTTCCTTTCCTGGGAGTGGGTATGTTAGAAGAAAATACAGTAGAGGCTGAAAAGTAATCCAAATCATGCAAATCGAGATGGGAAAAAAAAGTAATTGGTTCTCAAAAATCAAATCAAGAAGAAAGATTCTAGAAGAGATCCTCAAATACATAAAATCCTGCCCATAGGTCAAAAAGTAGGATGTGCACTGAAAACTGATCATTGATGTTTGTACCTGGGAGGTTACTAACTGGTTCAACAAAATTTACTTCCAAAGGGCAGTGTAGATGAAAGTATAAATGATGTGGTCTAGGGGATAATAGGAAAATGGGTATTGGAGTATAGACAACTTCTTCAAGAAATTTTGTTACAGAATCAACTAGAGCTTTTAGAAAATAGACAGATGATGCTCTGTGTCCAGGAGAGATTTGCAGTGCCACATATTTTGTAGCAAGTTTGTATGTGAAGGAAATTATGATATTGGAAAGAGAAGGAGTGATTATTTAAATGTCCATAAAGAGAATATAGATATCAAGTATTAATACATTGAACTCCTTCTGATATTTTAATATTTTATTTGGAGTTTGAATAAACATCCTTAGACAATTTTAGCAGTTTTCTGAATAAAATTTTACCCCACTACTAAGTAATTATATACTATTGAGTATATAAAGGTAAAGAAGAAAAAGACACAAGTAGAGAGGCAGACCCAAAACCAACAACTAGACAGTTCATTCACAGTAAGGGGAAGAAAAAATATATAGGTACAAATCTATTGGTAATAAAGTATGTGGATCTCCTACATTAACTGACACCTCCACCTATTTTCTTTTACTTAACTAATTTCATGATTATATTATTAGGAAATTTTTTCTCATCTTCATTAATTTTATACAAATTAGAAATAATTTTTTTTCTTAATTTTTTCACAGATACATGAATTAAGAATTTAGTGAAAATTCTTCCCAGAAAATTTAACACATATGCTGTGGCCTTTAATTGACTTTTTTTCCCCCTTTGGTAATTTTGGGTGGATATTTAGACTAAGCTACACCTATGATGAATGTGAGACAAGCCAAAAATTAGTTTTTAAAAAACTAGTTTCCTATACAATTGCATTAAAAGATGAAGACTAGTGTGCTACAAATAATATATGGAAGTAAGGTTTATGATTCATATGAATACTGATTATTTTATTATGAAGTGGCAGTTAACCATGAAAAGAAAAGATGTTTTCAATTAAAACTCTTTCTTTCTGCTTCACACTGGTATACTTACGACCTTATGTTTAATTGTGCCAATAGGGACTTTTGCCAGTTTAAGACAAAAATCAGTCTTTTGTTAAATATGTGAAGGTGTTTAGAATTGTAATTATTCATGATTTCAATACTGTAAGCCCTTTAAACCCTGAAGAGAAACTTGGGAAACAGCTGTCTGTGTATGTCCTCACACAGGGTTATCAACACTGCAGGGAGCATCTGGGTTATGGTCTGGGAAGTGGCTGCACCTGCTAGGTTGCAGGATGATGTTGAGCACTCAGGGGCTCTTCACATTGCAGATGCTGAGGAGGGTGCTATTACAGGCAGTGTCATAAAAATTGCTAAAATAAAATATAAAATATTGTCCTTTAGAAGCCAGGAAGAAATATGTGCAGAGTAGGGGTGATAACGTTACTGAGATTATATGCTATGTGAAAAAAAAAAATCTAAAGAAGAAAGAAATGTGCGGTGTGAAATTCTCTAGAAAAGTGTCTGTGTTCAGAATTTAGTAACTAACCTGAATATACAAAGGAGTTTATTGCATCTAGGTCATATTTTCCCCAAGACTTTAAAAAACACTTTGTCATGTTTTTTTTCTTTCTTTTTACTTGCTTATTTTTATTTTTCTTTATTAATTTTTTTTCCAAATCTCTGGGGCAAAGTGAGAAAACTAACTCACCCTTCTTTCCTTCCTTCCTTCCTTCCTTCCTTCAATCCCTCCCTCCCTCTCTCCCCCCCGCTTCTCTTTCATACTGTGGATTGAACCCAGGGTGTATAAACACTAAGTCACATGCCCTGTTTATATTTTATTTAGAGATAGGGTCTCACTAAGTTGCTTAGGGCCTCACTAACACTTCTTGAGTGTCTTGTAGATTCATAGCATGGTGCTAAGTGAGGTTTTAGTATGATAACTCTATTTCCTCTAACTAATCCCCTGAAGAATATTTTTGTTTTTACAAGTGAGCACACTGATACTTGGGAATCATTAAGGATTTGCCCATTGTCAAAATTAATAAGATTCTAAGAGAGTTCTATTGGATTCTAAAGTTCACTTCTCTAAGAAATGAGGGGAAATATCCAAGAACTTGTTGTTATTGTTTTAAAGCTTCTATTTCTCTTCAAATAAAAATAAGTAAAACTCAAAATACAGAAGATAAATATATTAATATCATATTCCCACTATTGACCAGGAGTACCCTAATCTTCTAGAACAAATGCAATGTAAGTACTCATTGGCTACAAGCTAATGTCAAACCAAATATACTTGTTACATTAATTTTGCATTGGCTATGTAATAAATTAAAACAAATGCAGAGGCTTCTGTAGAATAAAGTCCTGTGTTGCCATGCAGACTAATGGAAGAATGAGTTGATAATCAGGTTATCACGCCTAGTGGCACACACTGTAATACCAGCAGCTCAGGAGGGTGAGGCAGAAGGATTTCAAGTTCAAAGCCAGCCGCAGCAATTCAGTGAGGCCTTAAGCAACTTAGTGAGAGCCTGTTTCTAAATAAAATATAAAGAAGGAATGGGTATATGGCTCAGTAGGCAAGTGCCCCTGGTACCAATCAATCCTTGGTACCCCCGCCCCCCCCCAAAAAAAGAAGACTGGTGCTAACTAAATCCAGATATTGCTAGGTCTAAATGCCTTCTTGGATGCCCTGTGGAAGCATTTGCTTTGAAGCTCTGGATGTGGGGTATACTGAGTTTTGCATCACTAGAGAATTGTACTTCTCACCTCCTTGCTGGAAGTTGGCTGGTTGCCACTCTGCATGCCATTTTCACTCTCAGTTTAAGGTCTCCCCTTCTTCCAAAGTCAGGCCAGTCTTCATTACGCTGAGATGTTCCCATTGCCCTCTCTGCTTTTCAGTTTCATTTCTCCTGTGATTGCAACCAGAGAAAGCCTTTTGCTTTTACGACCCATATGAATAGATTGAGCTCATCTGGATACTCCAGGGTACAATCCTTATCGGTAGCTTTTGTTATATTTTTAAAGTCCAGTTGGCCATGTAACTAATTACAACTTTTGGGGGTTAGGGCATGGAAAGTTTGTCAGACCTGGGGACAAATAAAAATGTTCCCCATCATAGTGTTATGCTCTGCAGACATGACAAGTAATATCATATTTTTTTCCTCGGTGTGATGGGAAACCAGTGGAATATTCTATGTAGATGTAGCGCCAAGAGGGGGAAAACACAAAAATAAAACCCAGAAAGATGCACAGAAAGCTATTGCAACTGTCAAATTGAGAAACAAAGGTGGTACAGTTTAGAAGAGATGGTAGAAGTAATAAGAGTTTGAATTTGAGACACTATTTTAAAAGGAGTGCTGACAAGACAAACTGATATGTTCAACATCGATTACCAGCAAACAGAAAGAAAATAAGTTCTTAATTTTGGACTGAGCAATTCAGTAAATGAAATGCTGTTGAAATGGAATTTTTAATCTTTTTTTGTTCTAGTCATCATCTTGGGAGCCTACTGAAGTCAATGGAACTCATCTTAGAATGTTTTTAAATACATAAAATAAAATACATAGGATGAAAAATAACCACTCTGTTAAAAATATAGTTATCAATTTTTTAAAATTGTGACATAATTCATGTGCTTCTTTATATGTGTGTATGTGTGTGCTTGTGTGTTTGTAATATACATATATGCATATATGTGGATTCTAAGATTGTCCTAAGATTACTGTGCTCTGGTATGAACAAACCCTTCTCTCTTAAGTATGAACATCTGAAATATGGAAATTTATATGGCAAAGTTAAAGAGATGTTTGCAGATGTAATTTGGTCCCTAATCATTTCAGTTTGAGTTATCAAAAGGAAGATTACCTTTGTAGATCTCACAAACCCTTTAAAATTGAGGTTAAAGGTCAGAAACTAAAATCCAAGGAGGTTTTCTTAGGCTAGCTTAAGAATTCATTCCATGCAGTCCACCACTGCGAAGAGTGAATTCTGCAAACACCACGTGAGCTTGGAAGAACCCCCTTGTCCTTAGATGGAGTCATAGACCCAACCTGAACGCAGCCTTGTGAAATCATGAACATAAAACCCTCTAAATATTTCTGGGACATCTGATCCATGTAATTGTAAACCTCTAAGTTTATAGTACATTTGTCATGCAGCAATAGAAATCAAAGACACATAAAAGGATCTAGCAATGGATCTCATAACATCCATCATTTCAAAATACTGATGACCATAAACTACTTTTCTATATTATCTGCTATAATTATAATGCTATTGGAAAAGATCTGTGTTTTTACTTTCAACAAAGTCACAGGAATGGCTATTTTTTTCTATAATTTTCTGCTCATACTCATAATGGAAGGAAATATTAAAGTTTAGTTATAGGTTGGTGAAATTTTCCACAATAAAATTTACTGATAATCTGAAATCTATCCATGAATTGCTTGAAAAGGAGGTATGTACTCAAGTGAAGAATTCTTCTAGCTCATAAAAATTTCTTCGTAGTAAATATGTGGGCTGAATATTTTTAAAAAGAACTACCTATATTAAAACAGAAAATGTGCTGGGCGCGGTGGCACAAGCCTGTAATTCCAGCACTTAGGGAGGCTGAGACAGAAGAATCGCGAGTTCAAAGCCAGCCTCAGCAAAAGCAAGGTGCTAAGCAACTCAGTGAGACCCTGTCTCTACATAAAACATAAAATAGGGCTGGGGATGTGGCTCAGTGGTCGAGTGCCCCTGAGTTCAATCTCCAGTACCAAATAAATAAATAAATAAATAAATAAACAAACAAACAAATAAATAAATAAATAAATCAGACAATGCATTTATTCACTATAATCCTTATTTACCCAAAATTACTAAATTAAGAAGGATACCCTTTCAATGAATTTAAGTATATTATTGAATAGAGAAACAGTTTGGTAGTATTTTGAAATTTTATTCATTTTAATTTGGCTGCCTTTAAAAAACCTCATATGGGCTGGGATTGTGGCTCAGTGGTGGAACGCTTGCCTCGCATGCATGGGGCCCTAGGTTCAATCCTCAGCACCACATACAAAGCAATAAAATAAGGACATTGTGTCCATCTACAACTTAAAAGAAAAAAAAAGAATCTATAAAAAACCCTCATATTTTGATGAACAACATGAAATAATGTTATTAAGTAAAGATCTTATCTACAAATCAGTTTATATATTTTGGAGATGGGCATATTATTTTATCAGAAATTGAGACACTGAAAATCTATGTTCTCATATGTTACATGACATATTGCTGAGTAATTTAACTCCATCAAAAATCCTGCAGTCATACTATGGTGGGGAAAATGAATTTTAGTGATTGCGTTGATTTTGGCTACCATGTCAGATGTATATGTGGTCTTTAATGGACAAATATTTTACAAGATTTTTTTTTAAAGTTTTTAGAATTTCATCCTCTAATATTCTAAAAGAAGAATATCTGTTTTTACATTCTTTCTTCAGAAATATTCTCGTCAGTCTAGAGGTAGTAATAAAACGTTGAATCACAGGAGAAATGCAGCTTGAGCTATTCCACTGCATTGCCATGTGATTGCTAATTGAAAGAAAATCCAACGTTGGCATATGAAGACGAACAAAACTTGGTGATGACTGTGCCAATTTAAGACATGCTCAGCACCTGCTGCCTTTTTGAAACAATTATCATCCTTGTTAGACTCTATGGGGTCTGCTCAATGGGCTGCAGACAGATGCTTGGATCAGAAGTCACCTCTGCACAACACAGCTGGGCTGCAGGGTCAGCATGTATTTTCTGCTCCCTTCTGGTCTCCTTGTCAGCCCAGTGTAATTTTTAGCACATTAGATTTGAGAATTGCCAGGACTGTTGAGCTCAGTTGTCCTTTATGTTCAAATCCATCTCACTCTAGATTTTTATCAGCTTCTATTTCTTGATTGATGAGACCTAGGTTCACATTCCCCGAGGATTACATATTTAATCATAGTATTTTAAAATGAAGTTTTTACCAAGGTTGGTATAATTCTAAGCCCAGGGCACTAAGGTTTCAGTGTACTGTTCTTTAACTGCCCTTGAAGGTTGGTTAAGAAATTAAAAACTAATATTTATTCTTGAAGAGAGAACAAATCACATCCAAAGTAGATATAGAACACAAAGGAGAAAGGAGACAGCATATTCTCAAGTGAAAACCTGAATTCATGAATTCTTTCTTTTTCACTTTCAACAGTAGTTTTGTCACTTTCCCCATAATCACTAGATGTAGTTTATAGTAAACAGAAACAATATGCGCAGATTACTAAACAGGAAATTTTATATATTAAATTAAGCAGAAAATCAACAACCACCAAAAAACTCCTGTAAAAAATGAAAACAATAAAATAGATGAGAAGCAGCACCAAAATAAAACCTAAATAACTAAACATAGAATTAATAAGGAATGAGAGGCTTTAAAGTAAGAATTTTCTTTGCTTCAGAGGCATGAAAGTATATCACAACTACACAATAATAGTTTATCATGAAAACTCACCAGATGTCGACCATGGAAATTTTCTATATATTTCCTTAACACTTACCTAAAGATATATTTTAAAGTCTTTCTTTTAAATACCTAAATTTTAGCATAAATAATATAGATATTGTTTATGGATTTTTAAAGAGCTGACGTAATTTGGCTGGCATCTTGATTTTTAAATAGAATGCCCAGATTAATACTGCTGTCAGCAATCAGGACAAATGAAGAAATGCTTTTATAGAGAAGTTACTTGATAAAAGGAATCGATTCTGAGATTCCAACATGGCTCCGTAAGCCTTTCTATGGAACAAATAAGATACTTGTGCAAATAAAATATTCAAAGAAATAAAATTTTCAAATCTTTGTAATGCAAGCCAAAGACTCAAATCTTCATACTTAGAATGCATGTAATGCTATGAGGAATAATTATGGGAAGATTCATTTGTAAATAGTAACAAATCATACAAATTTCTTGAAAATGAAAGAACAAAGTCCGGCTTCAGAAAAGAATTAAAGTAAAATAAGTCAGTGATGATAACTTTATAGATGATTACTTTGTATATTCAGAAAGGCAAGCAAGAAGTATACATGTGTGGGAGACAATGAAGACTTTAAATGAATTTTTAAAAAACATTAAAAGAATTAAATGATTTGGAAATATCAGGACAGAAAAAAATAACTTGAACTAAATAGCAATAACAAAAATAGTAAGTTCTTAACCTTGCATTTCAAAGATAATCATTTTTTATCATTGTAATGCATTCTATGTGGCACTTCTCCCAGGTACATATTTACAATGTAGGTGATTACATTTTGTAGATAATTTTATAGTAATCATTATTTTCTTAATAATATAATGTTTTTCTTTAGTAAAAGTGTTCAATCATGCCTTGTTTTTCTTCTTTTGTATCACTAATTTGCCAAAGTTGGCTTTGAACTGGTGATCCTCCTGCTTCAGTCTCCTAAATGCTGGGATTACAGGCATGCACCACTGCATGCTGCTAATACGTATCTTTTTAATATTTTTGCTTTCTAATATTTATGTATCTGATTTTAATTCCATTGAGTAAGTTGTATGGTGGTTTATTTAATTAGGATTTTATTTTTAAAAACTTGCTTCTTTTTGTATAAATCACATTAATGTGATGACCATCTTGTAAAAAAATTTTTGGTATCAAGATTTGAACTCAGGAGCACTCAAACACTGAGCCACATCCCCAGCCCCATTTTGTATTTTATTTAGAAACAGGGTCTCACTGAGTTGCTGAGGCTGGCTTTGAACTCACGATCCTCCTGCCTCAGCCTCCCAATCTGCTGAGATTATAGACTAGCACCACTGTGCGCGGCTTTGTGGTGACTATTTTTACAAATACGTTCTTTGTTTGTGTTTCAATGTTTATTCCTGAGCATATTTCTAACTGTAACATTACCAAGGTAGGCAGTCTGCTTATTTAACAAACATTTTTGAAAATAAAAAAAATATTCCCCAGAATAATTTTGCTAATTTATATTTACACATTTGGAGACTCCACTTAGTGTACACAGGGTCTATATAGAAAATTGGGTTGCAAATAGACTTAAGAGGTCAATTTAATAAGGCCAAAATGAATCAATGGCTCCTGTTACTAGCTAAAACCTGCAGAAGGAGATGAAGATTCCTGGGGAACAAATAACCTCCTAAAAACAGTGGTAGTACCTGCCTCAAGCCATTGATTTTATAAGGAATAATATTCCTAGACAGGAATGAAAACACAGGCAAAGTGTGCATAGAAAAGTGATACAGAATCCTTTATATAAGACAGATAAAATTTCATGAAGAAACCTCTTTGGCATTGAAAATGAAAGAGTGAGATGAAAACTCAAGACCTCCTTAAAAACAGTCCCTATGCTAACATAAAACACAAAGTCAAAAACAAATCCAATGTGTCATTCAGTGGTGATTTAATTTTCCAGTATTTTATATAAAAACTCTGAAATCAAGAGGAAAATATAAAATTGAATTTTTCCCCTAAATTGGAAGAAACATTTAGGTTTTAATCACGTAAGTATTCACAGAAAAAAATACTCATTATTTTAAAAGTATCTGTCCTCAACTTTTGAAATTCATTTTTTAAGGTTATTACTAAATAAGTTATAAAGTATGGTTTTAGAAAATAAAATAAAAGTAAACAAAAGCCTGTATTCTGCTGAAAAAACCTGGGAAGGAGATAAACAGTGGACAGAATGAATGAACTTGGTTGTAATTTTTTCTGGTCTCACTCTTGTTTTCATTTATGTTAAAGCTTTGTACATGTCACTTACCATTTCCAGTGCCCATCATAAGTTTTCATATGATATATTTTGTCAAAGCAAAGTGAGATAAGATACATAAATATTCTTTAATAACAATAGCATGCTATATACATGCTAAATGACACTGGTATTGTCCACAAATAAGTTATGGTTAACTCTTCATCTTCATATTATAGATACAGTATCTTTAAGCTCCCTAAATATATGTGCTCTTGAATGTATAAGAGTCAATATTTAATTTTAATGACTATACTACATGAAAGGAATTAAACTATGTACTTTGCCTAATAATTGGCAGGGTAGGGAGGACACAGGGTTTGTACATTCAAAAAGTTGATTTTCATTCCTGAGCTATATGCCTTGCAGTCCAGATTTTTCAGGAACATTTAACTCCCAAGAAGTCAAGGACTTGAGCAAACACAGCAAGTAATAAGTAGGTTTAGTCAAAAACAGCAAATTTACCATCAAGTAGAAAAAATTTTATGGACACTTGGAATTGTCAGTGGCCTTGAAAGAGACTTCTGTGCATTGGCTGAGCAGAATTGGCTTCTCAGCCATCCAACCAACCCAAACTTGTCTTCTGACTTCTTTCAGAGCAGAAAATAATCCAGTGCAAAAGTTCAAAGAATTAAGAGAATTCATAGGATGTATATTTTTCTTTAAGAATTTACTAATTAGCTTTCATGGAAATAAGAGTGGAAAAGCAACAAAACCGTCAATTATTAATATCACTGGCAGGGTGGCAAGTGCTGTATTAAGGAGTATACGGGACTGAACAAAAGTACATTTCGAAGTTACACTATTTTTAAAGAGCAGAGAATAAGAGATATGCAGTATAATAGGCACATGTTTTACTGCCCATATCTACTCTCTTCCCTGGAAAGAGCACTTGACTTTACTAGGGGAGTCACTCTAGCATGACTTTGTGCCATGGAGAGGGAGATGACTTGGTAGACTTCTCCAAGAGTTCACTGTGCAAGTTTGATCAGTTTACTAAAGAAAAACCACTGTTATTTTCTTGCCTTCATAATCACTGGTTTCACTTGCTGGTATTTATTGGGAGTACTTTGTGCTTGCCAAGTAACAGAAAGTCAACTCCACCACTTAAACATAAATAGGAAATTCACTGTTCTCCATGAAGAGCCCTGAAACAGTCAACTGTGCTTCAATCATGGCTGGATGCAGAAACATAAACAAAGTCCTCAGGATTTGGTGAAAGTTTCTTCCTGTCTTGTCTGTTCCCCTTGTAGTTTTATTCTTAAGTTAGCTCTTTCTATGTGGAGACAAATTGCACACTAGAAGGTCTAAAAACATTTCTATAGGAATTAGCAACCCTTGTAAAAAGAGAAGAACATTTTAGGCCACTAACTCTGGAAAAGCTTTGAAATACTCTGAACAGATTGGGCCTGTGTCTCACTACTGAATGAATCACCATAGCCAAAGGCTATCTATCAACTTATCTCCCTGTCCATGGCAAACACTCATGCTAGAGTGACTTCCCTAGTAAAGTCATGAGCTCTTTCCAAGGGAAGAGCGAAGATATGGGCAGTAAAACAACAAGTGCCTATTATACTGCACATCTCTTATTCTCTGCTCTTTAGAAATAGTGTAACTACGAAACTCAGCCCTCCTCTTGGGAAATAAATACACAAAAATGCAGATGAGAAGAAAGAGGGGATAACAATTAATGTATGGCTTTGCACTAGAAAAACTTGAGCAAACAAAAGATTTTCCTAGATATTTAAAAGTTTATTATGTTGCTATTTGTAACCACAGTTTTAAAAAATGTTATGAAAAATTAGTCTCACTTACACTTGAATGCTTCTTGCACTTTATAGTTTTTCATTAAACTGCTGTTTCCTTGAACCAGAAAGACTGTGAAATACAATCTCATTAACTGCTTACTAGCAGGCAAACGTTGCAACATTAGAAAAGGAAATCAGAAGAACTGAGTTCAAGACCCAACTCTGACAAAAACTACCTTTGAGATTTTAGTTTCTCATTAATAAAAGGAGAGAATCTGCTCATTAGCAAAAACAATATATGTTTGTGCCCAGGTTTATACAGATGCAAGATGAGCAATTTGTTCTACCTAAGAAGCATATCTTCTCTTCCAAATTAATTGTTTATTATCCTTGTGCTTATTTTGCAGTCTCACTCAAGTATATTTTATTATATAGCAATTTTGATCCTATCCTTATAACAACAACAATTCTGTTTAGGCTTTCTAAATGCTATCTTAATTGATATTTATGATTCACCTTTTTTATAAATTTATTTTTTAAATGCATTTCAAGGCATAGTACATATATAGAGTTCAATTTTCCATCTCTCTGCTTGCAAAGAAGATCTATCACACCATTCATGTCTTCATACATGTACCTAGGGTAGCGATGTCCCTCTCATTCCACCATTTTTGCTACTCCCATTCTCCCTCCCTTCCCCCTCCTTCTCCCTGTCCCATCCAAAGTTCCTCCATTTCTTCCATACTCCCCACCCTTACCTACCTTATGTATCAGCATCCACTAATCAGAGAGAACACTTGGCCTTTGATTTTTAGGGATTGGGTTACTTCACTTAGCATTATGTTCTCCAATTCCATCCACTTGCCTACAAATGCCATAATTTTATTCTCTTTTATTGCTGAGTAATATTCCATTCTGTATATATGCCACAGATTCTTTATCCATTCATCTATCGAAGGGCATCTAAGTTGCTTCCACAGTTTAGCAATTTTCAATTGTGCTGCTATAAACACTGAAGTGGCTGTATTACTGTAGTATGCTGGTTTTAAGTCTTTAGGGTATAGGCCGAGGAGTGGGATAGCTGGGTCAAATGGTAGTTCCATTCCAAGTTTTCTAAGAAATCTCCATACTACTTTCCAGATAGGTTGCACCAATTTACAGTCCCACCAGCAAGCTTTGAGTGTGTTTTTACCGCATCCTGGCCAGCACTTATTGTTGCTTGTATTCTGGATAGCTGCTTATGACTGGGGTGAGATGAAATCTTCAAGTAGTTTTGATTTGCATTTCTCTAATTGCTAGAGATGTTGAACATTTCTTCATATATTTGTTTATTGATTTTATATCTTCTGAGAAGTTGCTATTCAGCTCCTTAGCCCATTTATTTATTGAGTTGTTTGTTTTTTGAGTTCTTTATATATCCTGGAGATCAGTGCTCTATCTGATGTGCATGTGGCAAAAATTTGTTCCCAGAATGTAGGCTCTCTGTTCACTTCATTGATTGTTTCTTTTGCTGAGAAGAAGCTTTTAAATTTGAATCCATTCCATTTATTGATTCTTGCTTTTATTTCTTGTGCTTTAGGAGTCTTTTAAGAAGTTGGGGCCTAATTCGACGTGATGAAGATTTAGGCCAACTTTCTCCTCAATTAGACACAGGGTCTCTGGTCTAATTCCTAAGTCTTTGATCCACTTTGAGTTGAGTTTTGTGCATGGTGAGAGATAGGTGTTTAGTTTCATTTTGCTGCATATGGATTTCCTGTTTTCCCAGCATCATTTGTTGAAGAGGCTATTTTTTCTCCAATGTATATATTTGGAAGTTTTGTCTAGTATAAGACAACTGTATTTATGTGGGTTAGTCTCTGTGTCTTCTATTCTATACCATTGGTCTACATGTCTATTTTGGTGTCAGTACCATGCTTTTTTTGTTATTATAGCTTTGTAGTATAGTTTAAGGTCTAGGATTGTGATGCCTCCTGCTTCAATGTTCTTTCTGAGAATTGCTTTGTCTATTTTGGGTCTCTTATACTTTCAAATAAATTTCATGATTGCCTTTTCTATTTCTATAAGAAATGACTTTCAAATTTTAATTGGGATTGCATTGAATCTGTTTGACACTTTGGGTAGTATGGCCATTTTAATAATCTTGATTCTGCCTATCCAAGAGCATGGGCAATCTTTCCATTTGCTTTTAAATGAGCTGTATGTTTTCATTGAACCATCCTTTGGGGATTGCAATGCAATGTTACATTTCTTTAAGTCTATTGGAGAAAACTACCAATGGGTCTTTATTTATTTTTTTTCACCTCTGTTCTGTGTTATGAAAACAGTCACTTTAAGGTATTTAAATCTTTTGGATTTCATGCTTGGGAAGGTAAGATATTTTGGTTTATATTAAGGCGACACATTTTGTAGTAACTTCTAGTAGCTACCCCTCATTGATTTTATTAGTATGCATTCTTTTTCAGTAATTGAGGACTTGTGTTTTGGTAGCACTATACAAAACAAGCAAATAGTGTCTTTCAACACTTGAAAAAGACAATTATTTAGGTTTATGTTGAGTATTAAAAAAAAAAACAACTTTGAGGCAAAGAGAAGAGAAATAGAATTTCTACTGATGACCTAATTTATGAATCAGATCTCCTTTATCTTACTTTGACCATGAATATTTCAATTAAAATACATAATGGTAGGATACTAAGCACATTGAGTCAATAAAAATTATAAGTCTATCTGGATACATTCTGAAATATTAATTAAAAATCTGAAAATATATTTTATTATAGTTATATATTTCCAGTGGATGACTTTAGTTAAAAACAATTCTACAAATTTAAGTTGAAAGACTAAAATATAGTTCAAGAAATGTTCTTTAGAGAAGATGCTTGATATTAGCTCATGTTTTCAGTTTGGTTGCTGAAAATATAGTGTTATAGAAGCAACACTGAACTTGTAATAAAACTAAATACTATGCTGAGGTTATAGTTCTGGTACCAACAGCTCTGTGACCTTTGACATGTTGCTTCACTGTTATTGAAGTATTTTTCACAACAATTATTTTTCATCTTTTCTTGTATTGAGATTATTATGATATCCATATCCTTCAGAGACACTATAAGTTAACTCCATAATTTTGCTATACTCATTTTATGGATGAGATATATACACCCACACACAAATGTATTTCAGATCAATAATATGTATATATAAATCTAGATTGGGTTGACCTTAGAAGTGGGCTTAGAAACTGTCTAATTTATTACATCAAATGCCCACCTTTCCAGCTGAATATGGAGTATCTACCAAATTGTTACTTTGGAGTTCTTCCTAATTTTCTGTATTTTGAAAACACACACACACACACACACACACACACACACACATACACACACCCCTATTTTGAGCCAGATTCTTTATATATCAATTTAATTTGGTATTTAATAAATTTATATCAATGTAATTAATATATCTTTTAAATATTTCTAACAGTTTTAGATTTTCTTTTTATTTCACTTAAAACATTAACCAATTAGGTATTTGTTTTAATTTATGTAAAATCAGTATACAGCTTTCTATTTATCCTTAAAAGGGCTAGGTAATTGTCACCTAGAATTTTTGACAGAAAAATTTAGGTTCCCTTAATGATTCTGAGTATGCTAGTTTCTATATGACTATTTAAGTCAATACCAATCTAAATCAGTTGGTTTCAAATGCATTTCCATTTTCTATTAAAGTTAATTCTTGCTTATTTTTCTTTCTCAAAGATCTCCTGTTTTTTTGCATATGTTTATCCTAACGAATGTTAGAATAATCATTTTTTAAAAATTCTTTTTAAAAAGTCTAACCATACGGATATTATAGTGATTCAATCCTATTGGTCTAGGTTTTGTGTATTTGACTTATGTGCTACTGTGACTCTCCCATTCCAAGACAACTAAACTACATGCTTGAGTCTCTAAGTCCTTCTTTGTCTGTGCAGATGTTTAAAATGTTTTCTTCTGTAGTCCCTTATTATGTTTAACTCATTTCCAGTGGATTCATTCTGTTTGCTTTACAAATTATATCTAATATTTTACTCCTTGATCTGAAAAGATTTCTCTCACATAATACTTATAATTGTCATTTTATGAAAAGATTGATTTATTTCTGATTTTTATTATTTTAAAAGAAATATCATGGACATATCTGCACATGAATACAGTTGCTATTCAGATAGAATGAAATACTCCATGCTAAAGTCACAAGGTTTTTTTTTTTTTTTTTTTGTTGTTGTTGTTTGTTTGTTTTCATCTTTCTTGGCTAAGATAGTATTTCATCTAAACACACTTTTTTTAGAACAAAATTTATATGTTTGTTATTGCTTAGGTAAAGACTGGTATTCCTTTATCAATGTATTTTACAATGTGAGATATATTTAATGGACAAATGGAGATATTGCATTTTTATGCAGAAGAATCTAAATATAGTCCCTTTCTCTGAATATTACACTAACGTTATTGAGCTATGTAAACTACATCTTCCTAGTAAGCCTTTAGCAATGACTATAAAATCTTAAGAGTACCAACATAACAGGCTAAATGTATAAGAGGTAAATATTTTAATTTAGCTTTCAAAGTAATAGTCAAATTTATTTACCTCCTTTCTTTTCCTTTTCCTTTAACTTGTTCTCAGCAGTGGGGAAAAAAACTCACTCAATTTGTCTGTATAGAGCTTATCAATAGACAGAGAATGTTGTGAGGGAATGGGCTTCTTAATAATACACATTCTAGAACAAATGCATTTACAATTGAGAGATGACTCTCAGTGTGTAATTTATTAAATGTTGTTCAATCTAGTTCTGTAAAAACACTGAACCCACCTACACATTTCAAGAAAGAAACTGTATTATTGTATATCCTCAGTTGTGCAGTGAGCCCAACTTTTTCTTGCTTACCAAGGCAAGTCTTCTATTGAAGTCTTTAGTATTTTTGATAGTGGTTGCAAAAGCATTAGTATGGTGAAATTTGTCTCTCTGAGTGCAGTATGATACTATATCTAATATATCTCAAAATATGGTTAAAATTATAATTTTTCACAATCTTCTTTATTTGCTTTTAGTTTCAAAAAGTCACAGTGAGTGAACTGATTTCTATCTTATTATAAGATAATGTACATTTATTATAAAATTACTATATACATTTGCATGCTATTTATTTCATTTTATTGAATTGTTTTAATTCGACAGCTTGAAAAACATTTTTGAGAAAAGGCCCTCCTAAGATGAAGTGAGTTGTCCAAAATTATGTATAAAGCAAGTGTTAATGCCCTTGGAAATAGTCAGAAAAACAAAAACAAAAACAAAACAGAATTGGATTCACCATCTCTGTCTCTGTTTTGTCCTCTTCCTCTATCGTTCCATACTCATCTCATCTCTGCACCTTTTAACAATTTCATCTGTAAGATCCAATGGGAGCCATGCGCGGTGGTGCACGCCTGTAATCCCAGCACTTTGAGACGCTGAGACCAGAGAATCACAAGTTCAAAGCCAATCTCAGCAACAGTAAGGAGCTAAGCAACTCAGTGAGACCTTATCTACATTAAAAAAAAAAAAAAAAAAACAAAAAAAACACCACAAAATAGGACTAGGAATGTGGCTTAGTAGTCAAGTACCCCTGTGTTCAATCTCTGGCTCCAAAAAAAAAAAAAAAAAAAATTCCATGGAGATTCCCCTGTGCAAATGCCCCATAGGTAGAATTTTGTAAGTGATACTTTGAAATTTTAAAATAGTCTTCCCTTTTCCTTATATAGCAAGGAAAATATTATGTTTGATTTTATCTTTAAAATGTGTAGAATGAACTTTCAAGTTGGTTTATAGAAATTTAGACAACATTTTTAAACCTGCCTCTTTAAGTTTAGAAATTGATACAATCCCTTCTTTACAGTAGGCCTGACCTTGATGTTTGTTTTTATCCTGTGATCACTTTGAGAAAATTAGGCTGTAGTTCAGGTAAGGTGAATCGATAAACTGTTAAAAGTAGAATTAGGTTATCAGAAAACTAATTTTATGCCATGGACCAATGTCAAGGTGAAAAATAAACCCTGTTTTCTCTAACAGGGTTACAAAATGAAACTTACTTGACTTACTTGGTGTTTCTGAACCCTTTTCTACATGTTTACTATTAAGGAAACAGAAAATATGCCAATATTCCTCAGAATTTTTTTTTGTCAATTTTAGGGTCACAGGTGATTTGGGGGTTTTGTTACAAATTATGAAATTATCTGCATTGGATTAATTTTTTTGCTCATTTGTTATGTTATGGAAGTTTTGCATTTTGTACAGTGTTGCAAATGCAGAACTATTCAATGAAAATTAACTTACCATAGTAGATTTTCAAAGTGAACTATCATGGTTGAAAAATGAAATATTCTCCTTGTCCAAACTTCACTACATAAGCTTGACATTCGAACAAAAATTTCTCTGTTCATTTTATTATTTTTAATATATAGTGACTATTAATGTAAAAATAATGAAAATAAGATCAGTCTTTGAAAGACATTTTCAAGAAACACCTGCTTTTTACAAATTATTATTATTCATATCGCTGTCTATAAAACTCCCCATTTTTCATCTTCTTAAAACATTCAAAAAATAAAATGCTAGTGTTAGATTTTTATTTTTTTATTTGTGATGTAATTTAATAAGTAGTTTGGTGATCAGTGAAATAATCTTAAATCATAAAAGAACTTTTGAATAAAGGTCACTATCAGAGGCTGTGAGTTTTCTAAAGAAAAAAACATTCATCTAGCTTCTCAAAAATTACATAAAGTAGGGATTATCTGTTGAAGATAGATGTCTCCTTCAGTGGGGATATTTACAAATTTGTCCTTAAAATACCACAACATTAGCTGGAATATAATTTGTGTGCCCAATAAAGGATGTTTATACTATCATTAGAATATAGCAGTCCAGAGGTTGGAATTAAATGAATTCAAGAGAATTATTATTAATTGAAATTAACAGAAAAAATGAATACAACTGGCTAAAATAATAAGAATGCGAAAACTTGATTGATGGAGAAATATTGTTGAACCTTTCTGAGTGATATCAGGTAGTTTAATACTCTTTATTAAATCTCCCACTCGTTTTACAAAATTTAAATTCCAAAATAACATTATAAACAACAGAATTGAAAAGAGCAATGGTTGCTGGTAAGACTTCAAATTGGTGCAGCCACTCTGGAAGGCAGTATGGAGATTCTTCAGAAAACTTGGAATGGAAACTCCATTTGATTCAGTTATCCCACTCCTTGGCATATGCCCAAAGGGCTTAAAATCAGCATACTAGAGTGATGTGGCTATATCAATGTTTATAGCAGCTCATTTCGCAGTATCTAAACTATGGAACCAACCTAGGTGCTCTTCAACAGATGAATGGATAAAGAAAATGTGATATATATATATATATATGTATGTATATATACACATATATATGTATATACATATATATACACATAATAAAATATTCCTCAATTATAAAGAAGAATAAAATTATGGCATTTGCTGGTAAATGAATGGAGCTGAAGAGTTTCATGCAAAGTGAAATAAGGCAATCCCAAAAAAAGAGAGGTGAATATTCTCTCTGATATGCGATGCTAACTCACAACAGGCAGAAAGGAGCAGTGGTTCACCCGATTGGAGACTGGGAGTGGGGATGGGAAAGAAAGGAGAATGAACTAGACATAACTTTCCTGTATTCATATATGAATACAAAACCAGTGTAACTCTACATCATGTACAGTTATGAAAACTGGAAGTTATACTTCATGTATGTATGATATGTCAACATACATTCTACTGTCGTGTATAACTAAAAATAGCAAATATAAAATTAAAAATAAAAAAGCAATAGTGAATAGAAAGAACAATTTAATTAAATGCCTTGTTCAAGATTTTCTGATTAGATTTCAAAGAGATAACAAATATACTTTTTTGTCTGTTTCCACTGTGAACATGTAAATTTGAGCATCAATACTCAGCTACCTGGCACTATTGCAAGAACTTCCTTGCTGCTTCCAGTCTAAACTTCCTCCAAACAATTCTCCAGTTATAACAAATAACTCTCTGAATTTCATTTTTGTATTTAGAATGACACTGCAATAATAAATTACTGATATTTTCCCACATCTCACAAGCCCTATATATCACCATCTTTGTATGACCCACTAACACCACTAACTTAGGTTGTGCTACCTTCTCCCTTCTTCTAGATATAGTTGGCCCGTTATATGTCCTTGAACACCTGAAATTGCTCTGAGTTTAGAGCTTTTATACATGCTCTTCCGGCTGTCTGGAATTCTGAAACCCCAGCTTTTTGCAAAGCAGGCATTCTTAACATTCTTCAAGACTTCATAGATCACTTGTCAGCAGCATCATCCCTGACCACTCTAGGTAGGTTGTCTGTATACATTTTCTTGTTGTTTTTTCTTTCTTTTCTTTAAGGCTATTTAAATAATTTATAAATAAGAATACAAACATATACAAGTTACACACTCTCAGACACATAAATGTGAGAGAGCAAATAATAGAGAGCTAGAGAGAGAGAGAAAAGGAGGGAGAGAGAATACTACTAGAAAATATAAATTATTTTTATTGTTTTTGACTTGCTCATTTGACCATTGCTGATTCTGTAAAGGCAAGTAGCATATGTTTTAGTCATTAAGATTTTTCGTGTGCCTAGTGCAAAGCATGTCCCATAGCAAATATTTAGTTCATTTGTTTATCCTCCATGTATTTGTAAATGAAAACAATGAATGAAAGAATAAGTATCTAATTTTATAAAGCTAAATGCATATGAGCTAAGTCTTGAGAACTTTAATTAAAAAGCCTTTATACTATGCGTGATTGGACCCTAAGCTATAGTAGAATGCCCTCCTCCTCTTCTATACTACATTTGCCTGATTTCTATTTCGTTTGTACTCCCATTTTGCTCATTGTAATTGTCCTAAACTATTTTCACAAAAATTGATTGTGTTCTAAGATTTATATCATCAAATAATTTTATGATCCTTAATAGCTAATTTCAAGTCTTAGACATTATTTACATTTAAGAAAAGTATGACAAGTTTATAACATAAATGCAGGTGCTTAGGTTGATTGTTATTTTAATATGTGCTTATAAACATTAAAATGTATCAGAATAAGGTTTTTTCAAAGACATGACCTACAGTCTCTCTGAAACCCACAGCACATCTCCAAATGTTAATTTAAGCTTGACAAATGAGAGGTGAATTTATTTGTAAGAGAGTTCCTATCATCACTGAGAAGCATTTATTCTTCCTTGAAAGGTTGTTTTCTGCAAAATAAGATACAGTGCTGCATCTAGGCTTCTAAGCCTGCTCTGCAAGAGAACAATCTTTGGCATTTAGACTAAGTGTTATGTCTTCTTGCTAGGAAATGAGTTGTGAGAGGTATTTTTCATTTCAAACTTCTGATCACAGTAACATTTTCAGTAAGCTTATATAGAGACAGCCACTACTAAATAGGATTATTTTCACTGGGTTTTAAAATAAAATATGGATAGAACAGTTATTGCCTTAGTTGAAGAAACTTTTAGTCATGGGAAGACAGTGGGTTTCCTAAGTCTCAGGCAAATGACCACATCTCACTTTTGAACTTCATTGTCTTGTTAACAAGACAATGTTCACAAGATGATGTTATAAGGTTTTAGCATTCCTTTTTTCAAAAGGTGCCACAATTTTTAATGTGCAGTACAGTATAGATAGCATTAGGGTTCATTTGGATGTAATCATACATGCATGGAATATAATTTACTACAATGCAGTCCCCAGTATATTCCCTTTCTCTCCATCCTCCATCCCTTTCATCCCTTTCTTATACTCTACTCATCTTCCTTTATTTTATTTATAGTTTTTTAAATTAATGCTTCATAGATATACATAAAGGTGAAATTCACTGTGACATAATCATATAGGTACACAGGATAATTTGGTGAGTTTCATTCCACCATTCCTCCCTTTTCCTGTCCTCTCCTTCCTCCCCGACAACACACGGTTCTCTTTTCTTCTCTCATGCAAATCCCTTCTTCTTTTTTCCCTTATTTTGTTCTAGCTTCTGCATATGCCAGAAAACATTGGACCCATTACTTTCTAAGCCTGGTTTATTTCACTTAGCCTAACATTCTCCATTCCCTTCCATTTACCAGCAGGTAACATAATGTCATTCTTTATGGCAGAATAAAATTCCATTGTGGAAACATATCACATATTCTTTATCTGTCAGTGGGCACCTGGACTGGTTCCATAACTAGCTATTGTGAATTGTGTTGCTATAAACATTGATGAGCCTGTATCACTATAGTTTGTTGATTTTAGTTCTTGTGGATAAATACTGAGGAGTAGGATAACTAGGTCATGTGCTGGCTTTGTTCCTAGTTTTTTTAAGAATCTCCATACTGCTCTTCAGAGTGGTTGTACTAATTTGTAGTCCCACCAGCAATGTAATGACATATAGGGTATTCAACACATGTTTCTTTAAGGAAAGACAATAACAATGTATACAATTTACTTTTCATGAAATGATAGAAAACCCTAGACATGGAAATAGAAACATTTCCATAGGCTTCTTAAATCATTGTATTCGATTCATTGTTTCTTTCAAAACTTTTAACTATTCCCTACAATATGACAGGTACTAAGCTAAGTATAAATGGTTGAATAAAAACACAGCTGTGTCTTCCCTCTAGAGTAATACTTTACTTTCCATTGAATCCATTCTAAAGATTTTTTAAAAAATAGTAACTAGCTTTAAACTGCTTTATTTATTTATTTTTAAATGTAGTAGAATTAAGGTGGCATTTTCTTAGTTTGATTTTTTCATTCTTTTTCAAGTGGTAAACTGCTAGAATTTGTCCTTATTCGTGGGATATGAAAGAGATACATGGAGTACTGTTTCCTTTCTGGAATGTTCCTATTGTGCTTTGCAATTACCATCCTTACCCACTAGCAATCTTTGGTTTAATGACCTCTAGTATGGGAATATTAACTCCTCACTATAAATGTTATGTCTTCCTTATTTTCTATTACATATATAGTTATGTGTATATATATACATATATATGTATAATATATATATACTTACTGAATATTTTTTGGATAATAGAGTGATGGATAGAAGACTACTTCCATGGTTACATGTGCTGTGTAAGGTTTAGCCAAGAATTTATCACCTAATTTTATAAACTTATGTAATAAGAGAAGAAAAATAAATTATACACATTCAAAGATCTACGATGATGACATTTAAAAAATACTTCAATTAAAAATGAGTAGAAATGAATGTTGAAACTAACCTGACATGTTTTCTGTAAATTGGAAGAGCATGAAGAGATTTTTAGAAAAATCAAGATTCTCAGACAAGCCCCTAAGTCAGTAAAGATAACCTTCTGCAGTACCCACTCTTGTGTGACATGGATAATATGAGTAGGACAACTTCAAAATAACCCTCCAAGTACTCACAATCCTTAATTTAGTCTTTGTTCAAAAAGTTTGGAAATATGACTAGGAAATATAGTGAAGTGAAGCAACATGATTATCATCACTCCTTTTGATCTGGCAGCCTGTTTTCCAATATGTTAAAACAATTCTGTAAAGATTGGTTACAAAACTAAAGAAGAAAAACTTAAAAGCTTAGAGAAATCTTTTAGGTACATTCCCTGAGTCAAAGTCATAGAATCTCAGGTGGTATAACACAGCAAAAGCAAATACCTGGCTTTTCCATAAGTGCTTCCTTCAGTCATAACATACCTTTCTCAATTGGATAAAAAGATAAAATTACAGACAATGTTATTAAATGTTCATTTTTTTCTCTTCTGTCACATAATGTATTATTCAAGCGGTGAAAGCCAGTGAACATGAGATATCTTGGAACCATGTCCAACTGTCATTAACTAGGGATTGTCTTGGAATTGTTCTGAGGTGAAGTTTGCTGCTAATTCTGAGATGGACTTCTTAAAATGAAGTGTAGATAAGGAAAATCAATAGTGTAGATAAGGAAAATCTCAAACAACTTGAGAGCGACATCATCTCTTGTTTTTGGCTTCAGAAAATTTATAAATATTTCCACATGCATTTAGATGTTTTGCATTTTAAGCAAAGTACCTATTAGCTTGGAGAGATCATTTCTTATTTTAAAAAATGCAATTTATTCCTGGAAAAACACTATAAAATCCCATTTAGTTAGTTTTGTGATACTTGGTAAACTGAAGTAAATAGTGTACAGGATGAAATGAATTAAAATAGACTTATGAATTTTGGGGAGTGAAAGTTAAAACATATTTCATTAACATAAACACTGCACACATTGTCTATTAATTCAAGATGAATTAAAAAAACAAAGCAAATCTTATCATAAACTGCAAAGCTAATTTTCCATTTGCTGAAGAAAAGACATGAATCAATTAAAAAATACATTTAAGACCACAACTGAAATAGGCTGAATAATTTATCAGATACATTGAGAATCTAACATCTATTGTGTTCATACTACCATCTACTAAACATGCGAAAATAAATGTAAGGATATTATCAATATAAATACAAGAAACATCAGAGGTGAGAAATCTTTCAGGAAATGGAAGCTCAAGAGAAATCCCTTCTCGCTCACTCCTTCACTTGTCTTTCTTCTTTCTAAATGAGTCTAATATCTTAAAACCTCTCCATGAATGAATGTTTGAGAAGGCTCCCAAACTCATAGAATCTCAGAAACATGGTCTCTTAGAGCAGTAAGAAAATTGTGGGCTCAATGTTTATAAAGTTAAACCCCTTAAAGTTCGCCTGAGATTTGTTGGACAAAAACAACTATTACTTTTTGGACAACAGTCCAAAGTTCAAGAAACACGTTTGGGTAGTGGAAAGTGTGTGGAGCAGGGTAGATCTGGTTTCAAAGTCAAGTTACATTGCTATAAGCCTATGGCCTTGAGCAAGTTAATTGCCTTTAGAGTATGAGTCTTGACTCTTCTCTGTAAAATGAAGATAATAACATCTTTCCCATAGTTATTTTGACAATTAATTGGAAACTGGTGTGTAAAGTTCCTTGCCAGACATTACCATGAACAGAAGGGTCTATTATTTCTAGCCACACAGCAAACTTTTTTTAGTTAATGTGCTCAAAGCACAGATAACAAATCTAGCCCAGCGATGCTGCAACAAAAAATAGAAAAGTTGAAAATTCTTCCCTACACAATCTCCCTACCTGTCCAACCACAAGACACATGCCTTCAGCCCCTCCACCATTCCTTACTGTCCATCTGCGGACAAAGTGGCTCAGGAGGACGGGTACACCCAGCAGTTGGGGTTGGATTGGAGCTGTATTCTCACTGAAGAAGCTCATTTAGGGCATCATTAATCCTTTCTTGTGAAGGAGAGGCCCCCAGGCAATCTTTTAAAAAGATTTTAAAAGCTCTGACATGTGCACCATTTAAGCAAGTCTAGTGCTGCTACAGGGAAGGTGAGAGCAACTTGCGAAAGTGTAAAAATAATGAGCCCAGCTCCTTTTCTGCCAGCTATTAACAACTCTGTGTGCTTCCTTGTGCATACCTGGAGGCAAGATACTCTGGACACTATTTTCTTTGTCTTTTAGCTTCTCTTACAGTTTTCTTTTTCTTTCTTTCCCTCCCTTCCTTCCTTCCTTCCTTTCTTCTTCTTTTTTCATGTCTTTCCTTTTAACTTTTTTTTATCTTTTCTTCTTGCTCCTCCACTCCCATTGATCAGTATGAACTCATCATGTTCTGTGTGTAAATCCAGTGGTGCCAAGGAGCAGAAAAAAATAGAATGTTAATTTCCCTTTTCAGTCTCCTGCCATCATCTCCTGATAGAAGGACAAATATATATATAGTGTCTAATCTCTCAGCACTGTTGCACAAGGTACCTTGCCTTTAACTAGGAGTATTCTGTTTATCTGTTTTCATGTACATCATATTTTTTCTTCCTTAATGGTGCTCACACATCACTTACTTTCAACCAGTGCCTCTGTACTTACCAATGTCCCTAAGCTGCCTTATCTTACCGTTAATACATATAACATGATCAATATCAGTTCATCTTGTATTATCATTTGGAGGTCCAACTGGCATTGCAAACAGAGAGGGTCAAAATAAAACCTGCCTTCTCTTTATTCTTGTTTCTGATCAGTGTGCAAGAGCTTGTACTGAGTTTTTGATCTAGAAAAGCCCCATATAACAATCGTCTATTTTCTTGATTCTATATTAAAATATTAGTCAAGTCTTAGAAAGTCTACCTTATTGTATCCCTCTTTTCTTTTCCTCTTCTCAACTTTTACTACTTCCTTCTCAAACCAAATACTTAACAGTTGTTTCTAGGATGTTATTAATAGCTTGCTAACCAGCATCCCAATCAGCCCTATTTTCTCTTTGATTACATTCTCCATCTGACAATAAGCTGAACTTTCTGAAGAGTCAGATTTGTTTTCATCACATGAAAAAATTTTAAACTTTTAAAACTAAACACCTAGCTTATTATTTTCCAAACCTATTTCATCTGGACTTACTTTCACCCCTCTTAGAGTTCAAAACAATCTTGTTACATATTATCCCTGGTATTCTTTGAAGGTTTCCACCTACATTCACTTGCTTATCATGTTTTCTCTGTTGCAAAGATTACTCTTTCCTATACTTCAGGTTTTGTCAAATTTTTACAGCTGTTACGGATACTGTTTTTGCGCCCTGGGCACTTGTGATTTCCATGCTGTGTGCACTGATGGCATGTTGTAAGCACTGGGAAGTTGAGGACACAGGAAAAATCCTCAGCTGAAGACAGATGAGCACTGAAGGAAGAAGTATCCTGGTTTTCATGCCCTCTGGGAAGACATCTCTGAGGTGTGTTCTTTGCTATTTCATAAAGGTTTCCAGCTATGTTGCTCCCCAGGTGATCCCAGTGCTAGCCTTCTCAGTCACCTGTATTGCTAGACTTCAAGTCACCTGTATTGCTTCCCGCCCCACCCTATCTCACTGCCCAACTCCCGAATGAGGGCTTCAAGGAATCAATACCCAAATAAACTACTAGTGATTAGATCCTGTTTCAAGGCTAATATAAGGTAATAGTCATTCTTAAAAGTCACATCCATGCAGCCTTTCTTATTTCTTTAGCTGGCAGTTTTCATCCATGTTGGATACCTCTTAAAGGACTCAGTTTTTCCTCTATTTTACCCTTTGTGTGCTTTTACTTTCCTGATAATATTAAGTTTCTTCATATGTAGGAGAGGCACTACTTTCACCTTTACATTCTTACATTTCATACAACATGATATATTTAAAGAATTTTACTCTGTGTGTATGTATGCATTTTCCCCCATTTATCCGTGTTATATTTATGAGAGAAAGCTATTTGTTGGATACAAACAACAAATAGGTGTCCAGCAACATAGCTGGACATCTTTATGAAATAGCAAAGAACACACCTCAGAGATGTCTTCCCAGAGGGCATGAAAACCAGGATACTTCTTCCTTCAGTACTTTATGTTGCAGTACATAAATATTTTAGTAGGGACATTTATAATAATTTTTGTTTTGTGGTGACTCCCTGGGTACAATGGAAAGGAAAGACACCTTCATGGTGCTAGGGTTTCCATGCAGGTGCAGTTTTTAATGTGGCATTCTTATGTCTTCCTTCTCCAACTGTAGAGATAAGTTTCAGTGCTTATTCTGCTATTCCTTTTGATAAATGGAAGAGACATTTACTCAGTGTTAGAAAAGGTGATTACCTTTGAGAGATAAGAGAGATTCATCTTTTCACCTGGCCTTTTGTTTCAACCAACTTTTCGGATTTTTCACATCCCTTATTTAATTAACAACCACGTGATTTATTATTTTCTGTCTCTTTCCACAAAATTCTGTGGAAGAACTGAAATTTTTAACCTCTTTCTAGTTGAGTGGCTTAAAATCATACTAAACTTCCTCTGTTGATGTGGTTTATTGTAATATAGCTCTATAGTTAATATAGATAACCACTTCTGTGTTATCCATTATCTGGAGATATCTGAGTATTGTGCATCTTCAAAACTGATTCAGATTCCTTTTGAAGATGTGAACTCTGTACCTCTCATCCTCCATTTTTTTTATTAGAAAGATTTCTTGAGGCTCGTGTTTTTGTTATAATACCTTGCTCTGATTCCTGTTTTTGGTAGATTTCTATTAACATCCTGTACTTGTTTATTTTTCTTGCATTCACTTTACAGCCTAAAAATACCATTCCAACAAATAATTATATGTAACTTAATTTTTTCTGTTCTTCAGAACAGAGTATGTGACTTCATAATTCTGTATGTAAGCAATCTATGTCTGATGCTTCTATTAATATGAAGCCCTAGGCTAAAGTTGAAGCAAAGAACGCCTTGTAGGCTGCCATTTCTCTTACATGCCTGCCTTTTTGCACATTTTCTTGGGCCCATCCTTAACCTAAACTCACATATCTTTCTCCTAAGCCCAATGTTCTTAAGTGGCTACCACTGAGATAATCAAATTTTTCTCATTGTTTTTGGAAAAGCGCTTTGTACATGACACACTGATGATGCTCAGTTGAATCCTAGGGAGAGAGCAATCAGGCTCTTATCACACTAGGAACAGATATTCAAATATTTAGCTCTTCATGATATAGTGCCGGGTAATTATTATGTTGTCTCATCTCCTACCTCTTCTTCACTTTCACCCTGCTCACTGGTCTCACTCTTGACACACTGCCAGTCTAATACTACATATGATTGGTGCATGTTTTGCTGCTATGCTTATATATTAAGAAATCTGTAGGCAATAACAGAGCCTGAATGTCAGTGATGCTACTGGGATTTCATTTCCTACATGTCATTCCCCCTAGATTATATGTTCTTTTGTTGGTCATTCATAGCCCAAGATTGACTCTGTCATCTCAATTCTAGAACTATTCATCTCCAAGTAAGAAGACCTAGTTGGAGCTCCCAGTACTTGCTTCCTGGTCTTATTTCATTGGAGTTAATAAACTCCTTTGAAACTGTATTTTTTTTTTCATATTACATCTATAAGTGTATATTGGTTCTTCAGGACTGCATTATATTCCTGAACCTTAATTATTTCTTATTATGTATTCCTTGCCTTTTCAAAATGTTTCCCATTCTTGACTGTCTTTTTTTCTTCTATTTGTCCCTTTGTGTCCCACTTACATAAATTCTTACTGCTCACCCTTTAACATTTTTTTAAATTTTGGAAACAGTAAAAGTGGTTGCAGCATGGAATCTTAGAGAATGTTTTAGAATATTCGGAAAAGGTACAAAACATTTTCTTTAAACAAATATATTTATTTCCTGATGTTTTTTAGCAGAAATGCTAAGGCAGCCAGGTGCCGTGGAGAATGCATGCTTGTAATCCCAGCACTTTGGGAAGCTGAGACAGGAGAATTGTGAGTTCAAAGCCAGCTGCAGCAATGGCAAAGGGCTAAGCATCTCAGTGATACCCTGTCTCTAAATAAAACACAAAAATAGTGCTGGGAATGTGGTTCAGTGGTCAAGTACCCCTGAGTTCAATCCCTGGCACACACACAAAAAAAAAAAGAAAAGAAAAGAAAAGAAAGAAAGGAATGCTAAAGTACTGGCCAAAAGAGAGAAATAGGATGAGAAATCAATTCTTGTAACTTTGGCATTACAGATTTTTCTTACTATAAGAATTATGTTTCATTCTGCTAAGATTTCAATACTGTAGTGCTTAGTCATATTGTTATAAATTAATAATTGTATTTTTTATGAATTATTAATTGATATTAATTAAAATGCTTAATGACTCAGACTTTTTAAAAAACTAATATCTTTTACAGGTCCTTGTTCCAACTCTTCAGGATAAGAGAATTTTTAATGAAGAGACTTTGCATTAAAACATTCACATTTTTTATATATAGCTTTCTTTCTATATTTTAGATTATTTTTCTTTCCACTTTATTCAAAGGTCTCAAGTAAAGCTGATAAGGCTTAACTTCTGGACTTTCTAATTGCACAATTTCCTTTCAAGTTTCTGGGAACAGTCTTAAAAATATGTTCACATAATCTTAAGACATTTTCAATATTTATAAAAGTAAAAAGATAAATAACTTTATTTGTTTAAGATTTCAATTTATTTTTCTGATATCTTTCCAAGTTTTTTTTTTATTTTGTGTCTAATATACCAGTAGAATTTTGCTAATCCCTCCGAAAGGGGAATTTGAGTTGAGACTGTATTTAATAGGACTTTCAAGGGCTATAGATTCACATGGTTCTCATTCAGTAATGCTACTTCATACAAAGGGAGATGTGGATGAGCAACACTCCTGTGTCCAAGTATACTAACATCCCAGATGTTATGATGTGGAACTACAGTACCAATGGTATAATCAAAAATTGAGCATATAACTACTGGCCCAGCAACTAAAAAAAATTTGTTAAAGCAAAAAACAAAGCAAAACAAGGATTGAAATATACAGAACCAGAAAAATAGTATATGAAACTTCTGCCATCAAGAACATAAGTTGTTAGAGCATTAAAGAAGATTTGGTTCTCTTCAATGCTCGTCAACACAGAAGTCCTCTTCTGTACAAAAAACGGCACACCCTCACAAGTATAAACATATCATGAATTTATTTTCTACTGGAGAAGCCCAGGAAATAGATTTGATCAGAATTGTTCTTTAATCTAAAAATCGTAGAGTGCAAGCAAATAACCTCTCCATATGCCTCGCATGTGTTCTACTCAGCCTGGTGCTTCAGATCACCCTATATAGCATGGGAGGCATTTTATCCTGACAATCTGGCACAGCAGACACACATGGCAAAGTCACCACAGGTGGAGGGAAATGAGGCAATTTTTGCCCTTGGAAAAATTCTCAATACATCATCTCCCAGCCAATATCAACTAATTAAAAAGTGTGTATCTGATAGTATGTTAATACAATCTTGTCATTTTTCTGAATTGGGAAGTTCTTATGGTTTCTTCTTTTTTGTAAACCTGTGAACCATTTCTTCTCTCTGACATGAATACCTGGTTTTCCCTTCATTTCCTATTTTTGGTTGAAGCCATGTATTTTAAGAAGGCTCCTAAAAATATGGATAGGAAAGGAAGTAGGTCTCTTCTGCTCCTGCATAGAATTGAGAATTTGGGATGTTTTAGGACCCACATGGAAAAAAGAGATGAGTATTCTGAATGAAATAAGACAAAAACAAAGAATGCCATTGCATTAGAATTATGGGACAAGTGGAAGGGAACTTGACAAGTTGTTATTTAGGAATTTGTACAACTTTCCAAAATTATTGCCCTGTTTTTTGTCTGTCCTGGAGCACTACGTGATACTAACTGGGTGAGTGGCATCCTGTGGACAGCTGAATGGAACCATCTCAATCAAATGTGTTTTGTGACTTGGGGTTAGGATGTATAGGAACAGTATTCCCATGAAAAAGAATCAAATGATTTATCTGATAAGTTTGTGAAAAAATGAATATTCTTTTTTTTTTAATTTTTTCTAGTTGTAGATGGACACAATGTCTTTATTTTATTGCTTTTGTATGTGGTGCTGAGGATCGAAC